>JAFBJR010000905.1:8212903-8368653 GCA_016785285.1 Brachirus orientalis
GAACATAAAAACACAGGGCTCCCTGTATTGTGTGTGGAGGTTCATATTATCCCCCAAATCAGTAGGAGTCATTATTGCAGTGACAAGTGCAGGCTTCCCACCTGCGAACACTGCCAACTGTGTTTGAAGGGACACCCGCTGCCGTCGAATGAACCCACGATCTCTGCTGAGGTGAGCGAGAGCTTTTTCCCCTGCGAAGGAGGACTTTTGGACTCATATTCTGAAACCTTTCCAGTATGGAGTTAGCTCATATGCTTGGTATTATTTTTTGAATATGGATCATCCCAACGACATAAGGCTTTCATTACAAACCATGTGCAATGAACTCAACTGGACACAGGTGGACTCAAGCTGTGTAATGTGAGTTTCAAAGACAGGTAAACATATGTTTTAATTCATATTTAGAAATTTTTTATTCCCAAATAATCTGCAAAATATTACCTAAAACAAATATCAAATAACCTTCAGATAATGCTTTACAGAGGCAAATCATCCCAATTCCTTCTGACACAGCTATATTTAAAAGTTTTGGAATAATGCTCTAATCTGTGACTGTATCTAATCTGTAACTGTATCAATTTTCCAGTGCCTGTATTTCCTATAAAATTCATGAAACTAACTTTAAAAACAAACAGTCTTACTTGGTCCAATTTTTTGATAGGGTTCAACTGGCTCCTCCTCTTTAAGGCCATCCACAGGTAGCACAACCTGTTCATAAGGATCTGAGAAAGATGGGAAAGAAACAAAGGATACTTTGTTGTTCTCGGGGAATACTGAGGCTTTTCATAAAACATGGATCCAGCTTTTTTGAATAGATAATATTCACAGGTTCAAATTTCATCTAGTTACTTTTTCAAATGACTTTTCACACAAGCTTCACACAAGCTTTGCTGCATTTTAATAACTCTTTTCAAGGTGGATAAAAAAGGAAAAAAAAATGTGCGTTCAAGCTGAAACTACCCTGCCCTTCTGTCCACAAAGTATGAAATGGTTAAGTTAACCCTTTATTTTAATACATGTTTCCACAGCATATAGGCATTTTTATGCTTAATTTTTGTGGAAACCGGAAAATGTATCCCACTGTTGATTTATATACATGTATGTATTTATACTTTCTCTACCTTCTTATGGATGACTTGACATAAGTGAGACACTCAAATTAAAATTCTAAAGTGAGAGACATCTGCCTTAATTAACTCCACTTGAGACTAGAGATGCACAATTTTAGACGGTCTGCAGTCATCCAATATCCCAATATATTGGGAATGCTTGGGCCGATAACTGATACCGATAGTGATATAAATATGTTTCTCCCTGCGCCCAACTGTGACTGTCATTTAGTCACTTCTGTAAATGAACACTTTGTATACTCATGTTGCAGCAGATGATAATATATTTTTTGTTTCATTGTGCAAAATAAATAAACATAAAGAAAATAATAGTTGGTGGGGGTGCCAGCATATAGAAGTCAAGGAGCTAGCAGCCTATTCAGCCTACTGTCTTAGTCACTAGTGAAATTGGAGGATTTTGCAGTGAGAGAACAGTGTCAAATAATGTGGTTTTCTTATGAATGGCTTCAACTTGATGTTTTAGGCTTTTACAGAAGAAATACATTCAAGAATATGATCCAAAATTCATGGTTACCATCAACTGCATGCAGGTCACGGTGCTCCTGGAAGCAGCTATAATATTTATACTTCTTACCACAGATGTCACAGGAGTAACGGAAGCTACCTGGAGATTAAAAGACATACAGAGAGACAAAGACAGCATTTACTCTATAAGCATGACACATAATACATGTAGGCAGACAATGCAGGCAATAATAAATAGTGCAGTCATTTTATGACAATAATAAAAAAAATAAATTGAAGGGAACTTCAAAGTCCCACTAAAAGCATTTTAGAAATGCAGTTTTGTATGTCTTTTTTGTGTGATTACTTTGTCCTCAATTGGGTTGAAATTAGTACTTAAAATATAATTCCATAAATAACCTGCAAGATAAATTAAGATACAGTAATTACATTCACAAAAACTAAAAAAAGTATAAAAAATAAAAATTCCTGAACGAATAACTAATTGTCAAAAATTGATACCTTCACTAGTTTTCCAAATCCCAAATTTTGAATTTGGGTAGTAGTGACTGGCACACAGTGAAATTTAGGATCAAAATTGGACTGCATAATTTTACAAAATGGATCATTTCAATTTTCTTGGAATCTGTTGTGAAATCCTTCTGACTTTGCAGTATAAAATATCAGAATATGAGTCTGATCATTTTACAGTAAAAGAAAAAAGGCTAACCTTTTGCACAAATTAACTGTAATATTAAACTGGCTGTTTTTGTGCCAAGTTGTATAAAGGGGCATATGTGTTATTTTGTATTATGTTTTATGTTCCAATAAACAGATAAAGAATTATATTTTGAATGGATGAAAAAGAGTTAGGCAAATGGATCCATTGGAAACACCTTTTTAGATTATTCTGTCATTTTAGCATATAATCAAAATTTAGAAGTATGTACAGTAGGTCTGTACATGTTTGTGTAAAACAAGTGGCCTATCTGGTGAGACAGATGCCAACAATTTTAATATGTCACACCTCTGCATCCAAAGTGCCAGAATTCTGCTTTAAGGGCAATATAGTGGTACCTCCATTTTGTAATTTGTAAATTACAAAAAACGCAGTCATTTAAATGGGAAATTACAGCTCTGCAACCTATACAATTTATTTATATTACAGATTATAATAAGGACATGAAAACTGCTGCAGGGTGCTTTGGTGACTTCCTGGATTAACTGTTACCTGAAGCCAAAAACCCCCACTGCCCCTGCAACTTTTTTTTTTCCAAATTATAGAGCTGTTTATGGTCTTAACGCCTACTTGGTCAGAATTACACGGAGCTTGTTCTAGCCACACTCCCAAAATAATCTCTCCAACACAGAGCACACCTCCACAACATAACAGCCAGAATTCTTCAATACCTACACTTCTCCAAAAGCAAAATATTTGACAAACCAAATTACCTAGACAATCAGGGCATTATCACCTTGAGTATGACCTGGAAGATAGAGAACCTTCACAGACATTTAAAACATAGATAAGAAATAATCGGGATTATGATGCTACAATAAACAATAAATGCAGAGCATCTTGATCTCATGCAGTCAAGATCTTAATACCCTACCACACTGTCTCCTATAACTTAAACTTTACCCTTTGTTTTTTTTTGTTTTTGTGTTTTTTTAAATCACTGATATCTGACGGTATACACAGTTATTTATCCAATTAATCAAAAACAGGTCATAATTTGCCTCATTTTCTTTAATCTTTACTTGCTGCCATGTTCTTCTGAGACTCCATGGACTGTTCATAGAGGCAAAATTATATTGAAAAATACATGCATACAGTAAATTGGTATGCCAGTCATAGTCAAATATAAGCTCAAAACATGTGACATCAAACAAAAATGCTTTACAGCATGCTCCATCCGCTGAAGAATTTAATCTTTCAGCATTTTCTTTTGCCAAGCAGTGAAACTGCCCTACTTATTAACACTGTCGCAGACCTTTTGGTTTAACTGTGTTTGCCTTCCTCATACAGCTAAAAGAAAACGGCCTATTGTTCTGTCTGCATGAGGATGAGTATTCTTTCTTTTCTCTTGCCATGTTGTTACTGCTGCATTAAAGTGACATGCACATTCAAGTAATGATTTGTTAAGAGTGCTGTAGGAATCTTTATAAATAACTCAAGTACTGTGAAGCGTATTTTTAGTCTTAATCAAACTTTCACAGTGATTTCTGGGAGTGATTCTGAGATGTCTAACAAACACAACCCCTGGTGGCTGATCTACAACAACAGCCACATACTTGGCGGTTGCCATTTATTTGCATTAGTAGTTTTGGGTTTTAAATTATGAAGTGTTGACAGGTGAATAAGGTCCAATGTGTCACTGTTCATTACAAAATCATGTCACAAATGTCACAAATCATTATGTCTGTTTATGGTCATAAACAGAACTCGCCTCAGTTTAAAGCCCCTCTTTCTCTATTCCATTTTTTTTTACTGCTTTTGGATATTTGAAAGTTTGTGTACAAAATTATGTATATGTGGAGTCATCTGCTATGGAGCAAGTCTCAAAATGTTAAATGCAAACATAGGTGCTTTAGTTTGTGATATCAGAAATAATCAGGAAGTCAATCACAGTCCAATGTGCAACTTGGGAAAGTAGGAACTTGAAACATTCAGTCACATGCTGTACACCAAGAATGCACTTCAAATGCAATCAATTCATTTAGATTCACATCAATGCATTTTGATTCTAAATGATTTTGTTACATCAGACAACTAACAAAGTTGCATGAAATGTTTCTAAGAATTTATCCAGGGAATGTGTCAGTAGCAGATGCTTAACCAACTACAGGTATCAACAGTAATTATCACTTTGAGCACAGACAGAACAGAAATTGAAGTTTGCTCACTAATTCATCTGTGTTGACAAGACCTCAGCCTGATATCTGCAGACAGCCGTTAACACGAGTTAGCTCTCTTGTCAGGGAAAGACTGGATTAAGTGTACAATACACAACACTGTTCAGGCAAATTTCACAGCTTCACATCCCATGGCCAGAGATAATATCTCTCCACCACAACACAAACCGAGAGTGTGCAGTTTTTTTTCCAGTCTAACCCACCCCCTGATTCCAATCTCTACACTGACTACAAGATAGCCAGCTATCAATCTTCAGTCACATAAGTCATATTAACTGTGACAGGTCCACATAGATTTTAATTGTTCATTATTCATATAGTGCAGGGCAGAGGCCATAAACCCATAAACAAGTTTGGAGAGTAGCACTTACAGTTTCCTTGTCCAGAAGTTTTGTTTTGTGACAAACTATTATTAACTTCCTAAAAGGAAAATGTTTTGCAGACAATGTAGATGCAACAAATCAAAGGTTGAAGATTCACATCAGTGATGATGAAGTCATGCAACTATTGTGTTTGTTTGTAGTTTAATATAAGTGTCACTTAATGAGTGTTGGTTGTATTTAGGCCTACAATTCAAAAGTTGTATATAGGGCTGAAACAATTCTTTGAATAATTCGAGTAATTGGATTACTAAAATTACTCAGGGCAAATTATCTGTTTAGAGTAATAGTTAAATACAGTATTAAATTTTGCGCATCTGGGCAGTGTGCTGCCCGGGTGGTTATTTCAGTTACACAATGTGCTCACTTAAGCAGATGGTGCGCCTGGATGGTTATCAATGTGATCACCAGAACTCTAAACGCATTTCAAGTTCAAGTTCACATGCTCACACACCACACGACACTTGTCAGTAAGTGTACACTTATTTTTATTTTGAATACATTGGTTTATTTTTCAAAATAAAAACTTGAAATTTCAGTTTCAGATTTTATGTTTTCAAGTACAAAACTTTTGACCCTAACATAGCTCCATACAAGAACTCGTTCCACAAAAGTGTACGAATGCACATGAATGCTGAAAATGCTTGCACAGGTTTCAGACGAGATGGAAGTGAAAGAGCACGGTCAGGTAATCACTTCAGTTATATCACTTAATTTATTATAATAGCTGCTTATTAGAGTGTAAGTGTAAAGAGTATGAACTCAACATTTGCCTGTTTATTTTTCCTGTTTGTGTCATCTATTTAGATTTAAAGATTTAAAGTGGACAGAAGCAGAAAACTATTCTTTCATTCTGACCAATGCTGTTTAAGGGGACAATTTTGGGCCAAATGTCTGATCCATTTTTCTTTTTTTCTTTTTTTTTTTGTTCTGAAAGGCAAAAATATTATTTGGTTTAGTGGAAATTGTCCTTTATTAAATTAACATATTATCTTCAAACACTAACTAACCCCCCACCCCCGTTCATCAATGACCCTCAATCAAATGTGTATGTGGTGTTGTATAATTTTGACGCATGCCATTATTACGTTCTGACGTACATTATTACGAAACGTAATTTCGCTAGTACTTATCTGCAAGGACTAGTGACAATAAACTGATTCTGAAATGACAAAAAGTGTCAAAAGTATGGGACCACTCCAAACTAAACGGAGAAACAAACCTAGTACAAAATGCAGAATGTCCCAGTTTTTTTAATCCGATAACTCAATTAATCATCATCATAACCGATAGATTAATCGATTACTAAAATAATCGATAGCTGCAGCCCTAGTTGTATACATTGTCCAGGGAAAGATTATCTTTCATTCTCCACAGATAATATAGAGGGGCTATATATATGAGCACAAATGTTTGTAGAAGTTGCTCTGGAGATTCTCCCACCAGCTCCCCAGTATAATCTCAGGATAACGTCCAGTTGAGCTCATGTGAGAACAGAGCAGGGAAAAAAACTCCA
The DNA here is from genome assembly GCA_016785285.1 of Brachirus orientalis. NCBI lineage: Eukaryota > Metazoa > Chordata > Actinopteri > Pleuronectiformes > Soleidae > Brachirus > Brachirus orientalis. The sequence goes on from JAFBJR010000905.1 coordinate 8,219,290, forward strand.
TATAATCCTCAGAAAGTGTTCTGCCCCCCTGCACGCTCAATCCAAGCCCCCTTGTGAAATGTGTCTCACCCTGACTATCTCTAGCAGTGTTAGTCATATATGAGCAGCAAACTTCAGAGAATGACCAGACTTAATTTTCTGCACATTATCAGGAGTAGATGTGTGAAAAGGGCTTTTTTGATATGTTGATACAGAAGTCTCATACACTTAAATGTAATACAGCTTTTTTCAGCAATGATGACATTAACAATTCAGTTAGACAGTAGTGCAGTTTCAGCCTTCTGAATGAAAATCTGAATGATATCTGGTAAATCATTATGTCTGTTAAATGGCCCAAGTGAGAAATAAACAGCTTGTGCTGGAATGCTGATAAACATTTTTGTGCTTGAGTGTGCAGAAGTGTACTCACTGTTGGGAGTCTGGGGTAAACCATCCCCAACCATTGCCTCTGATTCTATAGAAAAAAAAACATGGAAAATAGTAGTCATTAGAAGTCATTAGAAATTGGCCAAAAAGAAATCTTATAGATGAATGTGCTGACATCAGCTCAAAGCGTCTTGTGCTAAAATGTTCTCACTTAGATTAAAATAATTCTCAGGTCAAAAACATTAATTAACTAATGCAATCTCTGGTCAAAATGAATGATTTTAGGACAATACAGATAGAAAAAAGGAAAATAGTTTTCTTTTGTCTTACCTCTGTGTGCCCTGACGTGAGTCTGAAAGCAGTTATAATACTTGTACTTCTTCCCACATACCCCACATACATAGGAACCTGCATGAGAATTCAAAATGGTGTTGTGAAAACAAGGTGGTATTATCAGGAGAATACACATATAGCATATTTGTCATTAAGATCTTAGTTCTGCCTTGTTGTCATTGTTATCGCTATCTTTATCACTATGAGTAATACCACAATATTACCAAAAGTCAGTTAGTCTATGCTCTGAGTATCATACTTCACACAATATTTGTGTTTTATAAAATGTAGTCTATCCTTCATCTTAAAATTAACTAAAACTCCTCTGAGATTTTGTTGCCCGAAAAGGGAAAAATTTATACAACTGATTAATTGACTCAATTAATGGGAATGTCAAGCCCAGAATGGAATCTGGGATAATGAAAACAATTTTAACTGGTCAGTAACAGTTGCATGAAATCCAGCTTTTATTTCCAAGTCTATTTATTGAAATATCTCAAAACAACTGTGTTTAATTAAAATTCTGGGTTAAATAACTTTATATGACAGCATATATAGTCAGTAAAAGTTATTAGTTATGCCTAGCATCTTACAATATTTATATAATGTTAACCAAATGAGCACACTGCGCATAAAAGATATTTAAACATTCGTGAACAGAAAAAGTCTGAGGGCAACACCAGCATTGTTTTTTTTTCTGTCTGTCAAATTATGTGATCATTAGAATTTGGATTGTAATGATGTGATTAGGAACTTGTCTCTTCAACAAGCAAGCTGTGAATGACACAACGTACAGTACGTATATATATATATATAATGCTCAAGATGCAAATGCTCAGCCTGGGGTAATAGACCTTTTTCACTGCAGATATTTGTTTATTCATAAAATATTGGGATAAACAGCATTTACCATTAACATTAAAAAATGTGTTAGACAGCATACACTTTCCCATATTTTCTGGATGTGTTCCAATAAAGTGATTTAGAAATAATTATACTGCATGATCATTACAGCATTGCTAAAACAACAAATTAATGGTGACCTAAGACCTTTGCACAGTACTGTACACAGTGCATTAGTGTGTTTGCAAATTATTTCACCAAAAAATTTGCTGAATAAGTGTTTAAATACTGAAAACAATTATGTTAGAGCTTCAGGTTTGCAAATGAGTGGAAAGATGAAGAGCTGAATGTGAGTGCAACTTATACTCCATCTACTAAAAAAAAGCTTGCTCAAATTACCAAAAAAAAAAAAAAATCATTTGTGCTTACAGGCTTGGAAAATTAGATTAAAAAATTTCAACAGCAGAAACAGTCAACTGTTTTCACAGGAGGCATATAAACTAAAGACTAAAAACAATTGAAAAAGTTGGACGTTGTTTCTACACACTGATAGTGACACTGCTGTTGATCTTTTTAAATGTCAAGCTTAAAAACTGCGCAGCCTGCTATGAAAGTCAGGAAGCAGTGCCAGGGTCAATGGACATCAGGCACGACTGCAGTCAACAAAGGCATATATATTCAGTCACACACCTATGCATGAGTCTGTGCTCTTCGTTGGAGGAGGTGTACCAAGGGCAAACATACCCTCGGTCGGAGCTCTACGGGATCCGCCTGCACTTGCTCCTCCATCATTTCCTCCAATGACAACACAAATCTCAGCAGGGTTGACTTCACCAATTTTTCCGTTGCTCGTCTCTGAGGTACCAGGCTCTTTCTTAACCGTGACAGGTGCTGGGTTTGTATTTGTGGTTGTTAGGGCTAAGGCAGGTGAGGGGCCATCTGTGGCTGCACTTCCACCATCTCCCTGCTCCTTCCCGAGATTGGGTGCCTCTTGCGCACTCATGACTCCACCTTCTCTGAGCCTGTATGTCCGTATGAGAAGAAGACGCAACAGGAACAAAGAAAAACATTTTACATAATGGTCCTTTAACAATAATGATATACAAACCAAACACAAATATTTTGTGTTGATACAGTGCAATAAACATAGTACTGGGGGACATGCCTGCTATGATTTGATTAGAGTACCTAAGAACTAACTACAAAGACAACCTGCATCTGACACTCAAACCAAAAGAAATACCTGAAAGACAAACATTTGCTTTTCTAAATAGTCACCTGTAAGGGACTTTGAGGACAGACGTTGAAGAAAGGTTCATGAGTGACCCCTGATGGCATAAATATCAGTTTTGTGGCACCCAAATGCTCTAATTTCAGAAATATCCAAATTACACAAGTTGCCACTTCAGCACAAGGCTATAAAAGGCCTTGTCAAGAGACTGTACTTAAAATGCAACCAAGCAAAACAGAGTTATGCTAGAATGACTGATATTATGGAAGACTGGTCTTCTATTAATAGTGAACCAATACAGCAACAGGAGTCCTTTTCATAGCACTTATATACACCTTTCTTTGGATAGGACACAAAACCAACAAACCTCAGTAAACAGGCCTCTGAACTAGATAGAGCCAAAACATTTTTATACCATAAAACAAAATACCAAAATGTTAAAGCTTCACAATTTGTAAATTTTGTTGATTTTTAAATAGAAAAAAGAAGATTTTATGTTCACCTGTAAATCATGTGTGATCAAATGTGAAGAATATTTCACTAAGATTCTGTGAATCTGTATGTCTTATCATGAGCCTCATGAGTCAAAGGTTAGCCGACTGATGCCCTATTCATGAAAGGTCACCAAAGCCAGTAGGACTGAACCCTGGGGCCAACACTAACATTTTGGGTTTAAAATTAATTATTGCCATTTTGGGCATTTCAATTATGGTCAATGTGCATTTGTGGGTTCTTCCAGGATTAATTTTTCCAATATTGGCTAGCTAAATTCAAAGTGCATTTATGAAGCATCACTGATTTTCCCATAACAATATATTTCCATTAGAATTGCAACAATTCCATAATTGATCAATTAATAATCAATGACTAATTTAAACACCAACACTTGATAATGTCTTTCTTTTTACTAAAGACTTTTTTTTTTTTATTTTGGCTTAAATGTGAATATGATGGTAAACTAAACATTTTGGCAAGGCTCCCACACCTTGGTTAACACCACATTCAATGATTTTTCAAGTACTTTCCAGGATCAATTCCCTCAAACTCAAGGACCAAATGTGCTGACACATCTTAAGATAGGAAGGCAACTTGTAAGAGCCCATGGTATCCACTTCTATTTGCAGCATGCTCTTGGCAAGTGATTATCCTGGGAATCTTGGACAAGTCGGTCTTAGCAATTTTCTTGGTGAGTCAGAGATCTTGGAATATGCATTTCCCATTTTCAAGTAATTTGCGCTATCTTGCTTCACGCGCTCATTGTTCTGCATGGTATCTCATGCTAAGAGTGTACAGTGTCCACAACAATGCTATTAATTAAGAATTACTGTTTGTTCTGTGTAGGCCTAGTCTATGTACATCAAGCAATGCAAGGCACATGAAACAGTAGGTGGTGTTTTCACAAAAAAGGGTGGGAGACATACAGCTAAATAGCAACTTAACTTTTTCTTGCACAACATTTGAGCACTTTCAATGACCTATGTATATTTAGGGAGATTTTCAAAACATTAAAAAAAAGTAATAATAACATTTTTTACTTTTGCATGTAACATGTGGCAACAGATCAACTGACCAGAAACAGTCTGAGTAGCCATGTTTATGACATGGATATCAAGCTTGTTGAGCATTTTAGTATCAAAGAAAATACTGTTGATGAGGAGAAGTAAAAACATAGTAGTAAAGAAATAGGCCGGCTACTGCTCAGTGATAGCAACTAATAAACTGACAGGAATCTGGATCATAGAGATTCTATCAAGTGTGTACAATGACAACATGAAACCAAAGATCTTTAGTCTCTAGGATTTTATGTAGACCCATTTCTGTCTACATTCACATAAATTAGCTCAAAATTGAAACTTTACAATATAGCACAGCATCCATTATTATTATAATCATCATTCCTACTACATTCAATTTGCCAAAGAAGAGACTGAAATCATAAAGTCCAAATACTGTCTAGATAATAAAGATGGATTCAACATAATGACCTAAAACTAGGAACACCTTGAAATAGTGACACTTTATTCATTCATGAATGCTGTTACACTTTTAGAATTGCTACAATAAGAATGTATGAACCAGATTTTTAACCTCATTTTTCAAATAGAGATCTTTTGGGTCAGCAAACTTAAGACACCTACTTATACCATCTACGAAGCAGTGCCAAATTTTATATCCCTGTGACATCATAAATTAAACAGTCAGTTCTACATTCTCGTCTTTGAGGACTTAGCAGTCATATGGAACAATGAATCTTTGAAATTGTTGGTATTCCCCTTTAAGTCTGTGGTTCAATGACAGCTCAGCTTTAATGTATTTAGGATCAAGAGTTAAGTAAGATAATGCTCCTGAATGTTTTGTTTTAAAGTATTTGGTACATAGCCTATCTCAGTCAGTTTAAATAAATATTTAAGCTTTGTTTTACAGAACATACCTTTAACGAAAGTTAAGTATTCTCTGTGTGTGTGTGTGTATGCATCTATAAATTCTCTAGACATTGTTCTTTAAAAGGCTTTTTTGCAGTGAGAAATATCAACAGTGATATAAAGACCATATTACTACTGTGAAAACAAAAGTGATGGACATAAAAATAAATAACACCATCCAGAGAAAGAGAATAGAAATACATCTCAATTTCAACATTTTATGACTCATGAAGAAGAAATCATGTAACGTTATTATGGCAGTGAATTTGTTAAACAAAATAAATAACAAAATAAAACTGCTCCATGATGACAATGATTTCGGTTAAGCTTTGAGCCAGCCTCTCTCTGCAGGAACTTTTGCTGAAAATATAAAATGGAAATTTTGAGAGGGTCTTTTTACATTACTGTACTGAGTACAGTAACGCATCGAGACTGACAAGCTTGTGTGAACTGTTCATGTCATTTAAAAATAATCCCTTTTCACAGTCATCTTCTTCCTCCTAAAAATGATGTGTGAAATACATGTTTCTGTCTAAATTTAAGAGTGAGTCAGTGTAAAATACAGTAAAAAAGCAGACTTCTCAGACAAAGCTTCTTAAAACTTTTGCCTATGGGAAGCAGCTTCAAGGTCAACAGCAATGGAATTTGGCAGTCTTGTGGCAGAACTTACACTAGAATGAAAATGTTCTACTAGTCAAGCATGATACACAAATTGAGTTGTCATCATTGTTCTGTTCATGTGTGATATAAATAAAGAGCTTCTGCAAGTTTGAATTTGAAAACTGAATAAAGCAAGAACGCATATAATGATTCTACCCTTTAATGTATTTTTGAATTGTTTATTTTTTATTAAAAATTAAGGAACGCATTGGCCATGTCTTCTTCAAAAGTTACAAAAGCATTGTAAATAATGCTCCTCTTTAGAGGAAATCAGAAGATAAAGCAAGGGACATATGAGTGGACGCAAGTGTGAATGACAGTTGGTGTCGTCCAGTAAGAGCCTGACTGCAGTAAACCTGTGAACTTGTTTGTAAAACATGGAGCCAGTCAAATGGCTCCTGGGAGGATGGGTGGATGCAGAAATTTCACTTATTTAAAACAGCCCTTTTTTGTATTTTTTGTAATTTTTTATTTTTGAATTCACCCCAAAAAAGATAATTTTAAAAACAAACCGGTTCTAATAGAACATGTAAAATTTGGCACAGAAGTAAATTATAATCCAGAGTTTAGTGCTGGGGTAGGTTAAATGCCCTTGGAGCACTAGTTCACTTTTTGATTATTTTTTTTTTTGATTTTTTTTTTTTTTTTTTACAATTAGGTCCAACATAAGATGCCTTAAGATGAAAGCAACCATGAAGCATTACTATACTGCATTCCTAGTTTAAATTATTAATTACATCTCATTATCATAAGTAAAATTATTTGTACTCAAGAACTGTCATGAAAAATTGGATGCTTGTACTTCTACTTAACTATATTTATTAAGGTAGGTAAGAGTACTTTCTGCTCCAGTTATGCTACATTTACTGGACACTTACAATAAAACAATAATGAGAAACTCTCACAATTAAACCAGTGAGCCAAACACTATATGTTTGGGGCCCCGTGCAACGTTTAAGGAATATGAGCTCATTTAACTTCTCACATTGTTTCAACTAAATAACTGAGGCATGATGGCAATTTTTTCAGAGACAAATGGAGGATTTGAGAGAAGTCCAAAAAAATTTCAAACAGATTTGTGTGACAGAGTTTGTTTTTTTCTCTCCTCTCCCATTCATCATCTCATGACCTCACAGATTGATCTTGTGACACTTGAGAAAGACCTGACCCTGGGACTGCAAACCACTGGACATAACTACATAACTGTAACTAAAGTATAAAAAAAAAAAAACATACATTCTAACTTAACCAAATGAAAAAGTAAAACACCACCTTACACAGGATTGAGATATTTGATATTAGCATTGTATATGTCTGTACAACAGACCAAGTTAATTAAGGACCTCAGAGCTCAGTAACCACTAGTTGCGTATTCCCTGCACCACATAGACACACTCATGGTCAAAAGGCCCATCTTATGATTGGAAAGAACATAAGCAGCTTCCAACAGCAGTTACAAGGAGGCCAAGAGGAAAAAAAAAATCAATGTTGGGGGGACAATTCTTTGCTTGAGCCATTTTATGAGGATTTCCATATCTGCTATTGATTGGCTCCTGATTGATCCGTGTATACCTTGTGTCGGGGGATACGAATCATCTGTTTTTATGCTTTTACAAAACTTTGGCCAACCGTAATTAAATGGCTGCAACCCAAGTGTGTCAAAAAGGATTCCAACATTTGTCCATTCCATCCATATATTTCCTGTGCAATATTTTGAATAATACCTGATTGTATGAAATGCCTACTGTAATCCATTTTTTTTTCTTCTAAATAAAGTTGCGGGAGTCGCTGGTACCAATCCCAGCTGACATATGGTGAAAGGTGGGCACACCCTGGACAGGTCGCGAGTCCATCGCTGGGCCACATACATGTAGAGACAGACAACCACTCACTCTTACCTACAGGCTGTCTAATTTGCCTAATCCCCAAATCTGCATGTTTGGGAGGAAGCCAGAGAACCACTACACCAACCGTGTGGACCAGTCCGAGGCTTCTGATATACTCAAACCTACAGCACCATGACTGAACAAAAATGTTAACCAGATGCACATTTCTTTGATGTCCCTAACATATAAAGCACATCCAAAATCAACGAAAACAAAAGAGCAGTAGAGGAGAAAAACACCACCACTACAGCAGGAAATACAGTTAAATTAAATAATCAAATGGCATTTGCTTATAATACTCACAATCTATAGATAGTATCAGCATAACATGTATTAAAGCATGAAGAGGTAAGTTGTGCTGTGATTCATGCCAGTTAGACTAGTTTTCACTTCATGATTTGACCCAGCTGTTTTAAGATAAGGAGGTTACAAGAAAAACATCTCGAAGAGGACATATCTCTGTTCAGAATCCAATGCTTGGTCGAGGTACTTAAAATAATTGGCCTACATTAGGGCAGTACTGTATCTGCCTTAGCACAATAATGAAGTAAATCAATCACTGCTCAGTTAGAGCAAAACAAAAAAAAATCTTGCTTCTAACTTTAAGAGGTTTTCTTACTTTGAATTGTATCTTACTTTGCCAAAAATCACTGTGCTCTGCATGTTAACATGACTGGAATAGAGATTCCAAATATAAAATACAAATTTGTTTAAGGCTCATGAAAATGTTTCCACTCTGGGGGATTTAAAATAGGAATCAGCTAAAATGGAGAATGGAGGGGGTCACTTCAATCACTTCTTTCACTGCATGTTTATATTATCCAGAGCAGACTCGAGGACTAGGAGCAAGTGTTGACCAAAACCTGTTTCACACTAAATGTTTTGCCTGGTTTTCCATTTCTTTAATAAAAAGCACATTTTCCTGTCCTCTGTAATAAATGTCTTCCAAGATGGTGTATGACCAATGATTTCAAAAAGCAATAATGCAGAGAAATGGATAACCCCCCCCCCACACCCCCACAACTTCACACACACACACACACCCAGGATGCTCTGGAAAAAGAAACTGTGTCTTCTAGTAAAATTCCATCAGCATACACTCCAAAACCGCCATAAAAACCTTTTCAATCTATATGTTAATGCCACAAATTAAAATTTAATAACATGAGATATTGAAAAGCAGACTTGAATTATACAAAAATAAATACTGAAAGATCAGGCCCCTAAAATTAGAAATTCAGGGCGGCATCCGGTCTGCTGCTAAACCCTTGTAGGCTGGCAGATTAAATTTTTGATGAAAATCAAAATTACACTGCACACTGATGCAGGCGCAGCAAACCTGGCACTATTGTGATTTATGGATTCATTAAACCCGAGGGAGTGCCACCCCTCCCCTTTTCACTCAAAGAAATGAGATTTGCTTTGCTGAAAATTTGTATTTTCAGAAAAGCTATTCAGGCTCTACACTACCTTCAGAAAATGGTCAAGGAAAAAAGAAGTCTCTGTGTACATAACCACTGCACGTAAACAGGCCTAATTTTCATTGCTGCAGCAATTGAACATCCTTATGCATTATTCATGAAACCAATAAGGTTCATTTTTACAAAGGAAGAGGCAGGAAAAATATGTGCAGGATGCACAGAATTATTTTAATGTAGCAGGCCCAACCCTGAAAAGCTGTTCCCTAGAGACTAATTTAACTGAAGCCATTTTCAGACATTTCCAACACGCCATTAAGAAAATAACACGTGAATGTTCACTATGTTCTAGTGAGAATCTACTCTGTTTCTTTAGACACATCAAAGTACAAATCAGTAATTGTACAAAAAGAATTACAGAACGTTACATCAAACAGGAGCTGTTTGTCAGACAGCCCTCACAGTCCTTGAGTAGAAAAAAAAAAACCTATGTATTTATGTGATTAATTAGACGAGCAACTATGTTTCAAGCACTGTAACCAATGGTCTGTGATTTGATCCCCCAGAAACTTGTGCTTATGAGAGCCTGGGAGGGACAAGTTTCACCTCTCTATTAGCTTTAAATATCCTCAGTAAAGCAACGCTTTTGTTCATGTACTGACAAACCAGCATTCCTCTTACCTTATTTGAAATGAGAACACTCCCAGAATCAAATTTCCATTAAATGAATAGGGATGTAAAGTGTTTTTCACTAAAAAAAAAAAAATAAAAAAAATTACTCCTGAGAGTTTTACAACTTATTACTTGAGTCTTCAGGTACTCTGGATGTAAACATTCTCATCACTTAAAGTCATCCAGAACTATTTAACTGATTGCCCAAATTCAGTAATGTACTTCAACTGAACGTGCTGCATTTTGATTGGACTACACACGCAAAGGTCAGAATTTACACTTAGATTTTGCATACCAGACACACAAATTCTACCGGCTCTTTAAATTTATACATATTTGAAGGTCAGCATTAAAATTACTCTCAGCAAAATGGCCTTCACAGTTTCCCTTACATTAAAATAAAAAGCAAGCCATGCAAGATGGGAAAGTGTTTGGCGTCTGCAGGATTAATATAAACAGTAGAGGCACTGGTTGTAATTGTTTTTCCTGCCCTCAAATTATGCTGACTTGGTCTTTCTTCCACTGCTGTTCAGTTCATTTTGGATAGTTATTTTCCACATACAGATTTCCAATCTGAGTAAATAAAAGTCAGAATTGTTCCGTGTGTTTACCAAGCAGTAAATTATATCTGTATACACTTCATAGCACACACATTTTCATGCAAAAGCAAACAAGAACCACACAATACTAATAATACCAACACAGTTAATGTGTTAGATTTAAGAGATACAGGGCAGACTAGACCTAATGAATACTGATTAAAAATTAGCAAATTAATCCAAAGCCATTATTTTGATGCTTCAGGAAAATATGACTTGCACAATACTTAATGTGCAGTTTAAGTTCATCTGTGCAATAAAGTTTGGTCAATGTAATGTTACTTGCATAAACTAAAATAAATACGTCTCTAAACTCGTTTCATTATACATACTGTATGTATATTTTTTTAATTTCTCAAAATGGCTGCCTACAGGTGGCGCCAATGACGCCCAAATTTATAATCCTCTATCTTCCTAAAAAATAAAAGTCGAAATGTATGTCGACTAAAACGTCACTTTGTGGGCTTTTTATTGCCCGTGTCCAGTGTCAACCGAAGCGTTATATACGAGCAGAAGTGTCGTTAGAAATGTGTGACTTTCAAAACAGCAACTCTGGAGCTCTGCTCAAATTTGCAGGGAAAATTCACAAAACATGGCTGCAGGAGGTTTTTGTGTTTCAGATTGTTCCTCCCCTCATCGTCCTTCATGTTGCGTTCATTTCCCCCCCTCGTCTCCACAGGAACAGACCCAGTGGTCGAAACATAGTAGGTGGATAAATATGTGAACCAGCTCGGTACACAAGCGACTAGTCAGCAGTTACACTGAAACTTCATTAACAGAAAATTCAGTCTTAAAAACATCAACAAATGAGGACTGTTAAGGATGGCTTCAAAGCCTGCATCTGGTTTTATTGACAGACAGACAGCAGCAGCAGCAGCGCAGAGGGGCTGCCAGCTCTCATTTGAAACGAAAAACTTAACATCCGCCACATAAATTTCTCAAATTAAGGATTTTTTCCAACACAGGGGAAAGGGACAAAATAAAACACAATGGTATTGACTTACCTCCAGATACGATGCAGCTCATGCGAAACGGTCTCCCGTTCCAGAGATCTTACCTCCCCGACCAGAGGTGACTAACTGCTAAACTGCTCCCTCAAAAATGTGAATTAGTTATGTGAAATTCCGAATGTAAAAAAAATCCGCCGCGACGTTTTTCGGTTCTTACACCAACACGCTGCGTTACATTTTAGAAAGAAGTAATGGCGTAATATAAGTCCTGAATTTGCCAAGGTTCGTTTACTTCGTGCAGGCTCTCCGTTTTCAGCCGTGCACAGCGGGTTTATGTTGCGGTTCCTCCTGTGGAAATTTTCGTCCGCCATATACGAGGGCAGATTTCGAAATTGCAGCGCCGGCCTGTATATTAGCCTACATGAAAAAAAAGAAAAAAATGAAAAAGGAAAAAAGTCTGGGAAGCAGACAGAAAAAAAAAAATGTTGGCCGACTATGAAGTTACACGGGGATAAGAGAGAATGGAAATTGCGCAAAAACAAAAAACAAAAAATCTTATTTCATTAGGCTTTCGTCGTTGTGTACTATAAGCTATATAGACAACACATCTTTTTGTTTATATAGTTGCTCCTGATTAGGTTAATGCTTAATTATTTTCTGTTCAATGGCCAGGTAAAAACACTACAGATAATGGTCAAGTTGTGCAGATGTTCCCGGATGTTTCCGGATTATTCTGACGACTTTAAATCGAAAGTAAATACCTACATTTTTGTTATCAGGACTATTTTTTAATAAAGTGAAAGTACAATTTGTTTCTGTTGATATCTAAATATAATGTTGCCTCTAAATATACTTACTTACATGATGTGCGTGAAGAGCAAGGTTTTGGTTGGCCAACAACTTTTTTTTGAAATTCCACAATTAACTCTGAGTAAATCTTTTTCCTTTTAAAATAATGTGGTTTTGGTTTCAAAGAAACCTTTTGGTTCCTGGATATAGAACTTCCTTGGCTTTTATTAAGCATAAAATAGTTCGAAATTCAGATAAATCTAGGCTGTATTGGGGACGTTTAATTTATTTTAACTACATGATTCATGTACAAATACACAGCAAATGCTAATAAAGTACATTTCCTCAGTAGCTTGTGGTGTTGTGCTGCTTTAAATATTAATTTATTTATTACATATTTTTGAATTGTCACTAAGACATTATGTACTGATTCTTTTGCCAAATAAACAAGTGCTCAGTAAAATGTATTCACTCTGGACAAGGAGCAGCATTTGTGACTTTTGTAATACATTTTTGAATAAATAACAAACAAATTAACATTAAACAGCAATGACTGTTGACTGACATTAAAAATGACTCAAAACAGGAAAATCAGAAATACTGTTCTATTGAAAAGTTTATGTGGTTGGAGTGGAGATGAGGAATTTTGACTGGCGTTTGTAGAAAATGAAACAAATAAATAATAATAATAATAATAATAATTGGAGTCACCTTATCTTATCTCCATCTTAATCTAATTTTACTATAGCAGGTATATGTAATGTAAAAAGTATATGTAGGTATATGTAAAAAAGGTAAAGAGGTATATGTAAAAAAAAGTGGAGGATGATGAAAAGTCTGTAGCTGACTTTGGTCGGCTTATTTACACCACTGTATTTTAAAGTTGGCGATAATGGTGTTACTTCGAGAGCTCAATATTTTCTCAGGTGGTACTTGGTAGAAAAAGTTTGAGAATCACTGCTTTAGATAATTTCAAAGGGAGGCCAACTGGTGGGAACTCCAAAGGAGCTGGAGGACGAGGTCATGATGTCATTAAGTTATCCTGTAGGAACTCCTGAATTAAAGAGAGAGAAGTGTAGGCTCAGAGGTAGTTTATGGGATGCATCATTGTAAACACTCAGCAGAAACAGCATCTCTGCATGAGTCTTGCATGGCATGGTGGAAGCGGCGCCATGCTAATCCTTCTCTGGAGAGGGCCCTGAGGGGGCTGGTGAGGGTCAAGGGTCAACTGTATGCAGCAACATGCAGAGCAATTCGCAAGGAAAAAGAGAACTGAAGAGAACTTTTTTTTCTGGGTTGCTGATTCTTGAAAAAAAAACCAAAATATGGTTTGTCAAAATGTAACTAATTTGTAAATGCCAGCACATAGACTAAATAAAAGCCACAATGTTCAAAAACACACCTTTAAATAACATTGACTTCAAGAGTGTCAATACTGCATAATGTCCTTTTGCAGTGCATGGGAAAGTAATCGCTGATTAATATTTATATTTACTGTATAGAAGTGGGGTATTAAGATTTTGTGTTACTTGAAATGTGTAACATTTCCATTTTTAACCAGTTTAACTTAAAAAAAATATCCCCTAAATTATCAGGATGGAGTAATTTTCATCAGGTACACATGCAAGTATTTTTGTTTGTGAGTGAACAGAGTTAAATGGTGCAATTTAGCGCATCAGTGAGAAAAATATTCATGATCTACATTACATTCTTTGACTTTTTACGCTGTAGGAACCTAGTTCACCTGCTCTGCTATTTTATATGTGCTGCATTTACTTTCCCTGTCCAGCAGAGAGCACTAGCATGCCAACAAAGTGACAGTTCATTCTTCCTAACTATCAGTAAGTTCATTAATACCTGATCCTTTTATGCCTTGTCTCCCTCTGCTGTTAAAACTTTGCAAAGGTCAGAGCAGAGCAGTATCAACTCAACAGGATTAGATGGAGCATGTGCCAGTGAAGTTTCCGGTGACCCAGCATCGCATTCGAGGAAGAGTTCAGTATAATTACAGCATATAAAAATATAAAAATGCAAAGTGAAACTTCTCAAAGCACTGAGGTGATATTCAGCTGGTGTTGTTAAATTAACAACAGTATGACAGTAATGGCAACTTGAAGTAATATGGTGGCTTCAACGTGTGTGTAAGACAGCAGAAGAAGATTTTTATTATTCCAGTAAGGTCTAATGTGCAACCAGGATGAGAGTTGAAGTAAATGAAAAGTGCTTCAGAAAATCGGTGCTGAATTAAATAGTCATTCGCAGCTGCAGAATATAAATAGAATCCATTAACTGTATCCTGAAGAAGTTATTGGCTGTTGCTCAAACAGCTGCACAGCACATTTTAGATAAAGCATATTGTAGAAACTGTAGTGTTCTTATATGTTCTATCTTTTCTCTTCATTCTCACAGCTCAAGGTTGGCCCGACCTCCTCTCAACCTACTTTCTGAAAAAAATTTTTTCCTTCAACTGGCAGAGAAAACCAACAGGTGAGAGTGGCTGACAACAATGATGCTATTTTTTTCTCAGTGCTCTCTTTGGGCTGAAAAGGAGCCAGACCTTTGCAGCATGCTTAAGAGCTTGGCATACATTTGTAGAAAGTTCCTCATAACTGATTCAACTGAAACCAAATAATTGCAGAAACAGCCAAGTGTTTGGTGTGTATTTGGTACAAAATAAATCTGAAGTAAGGATAGGCTGAGCACAAATACACAAATGTACAGACAGAGCATTGACATGTGTGTACACACAGTACATATTTACTGTACCTGCTGTTATTAGGTGTTGTCGACTTGTGTGCAAACACAACAGCAACTTTTATCCAACTTTTAGCCGTAACATGCCAGTGTTGATTTAAACGAGACAGTGAAAATCTCTGACCAATCTGTGGCAAGTTGAAATATCAAGTACCTCTGTGTAACCAGCCATTATAATGTTCATGCTTTACCTCATGTGTGTTCTTGGTTTAAGAAAACAGTATTTATTGGCTGACCACAGACAAGTAAATGCAAAGAGGAAAACCTGGATGTTCATTATATCATCACTAAGAATGATTTTTCCATGGACAATCAAATCCAAGGGTATGTTTTATTTAGGATCAGCGAACCTTTAAATAGATCCCAATATGCACACAACTTTTTGTCAAACCAACCAAATAAATAAACGGTATGTGTGAATTTGCGCAAAGGATTAACTTTTAACCTGTTCAAATAAAGCTATTTTAAGCCAAATTATCATTTACTTGTACCTTTAAACTTCACCCTGCAGGTACTCCAAGGCTAATGGCTGTTCTGTTCCTTACCTGATTGCAAACCACGAAAAGAGCATATGGCAAAAAAAAAAGTTCACAATTGCTTGATCACCATAGTTACATTGTGAGCACATGATTAGGAAAAGAGAAGTGAGTGGTGTAATTATAGTCATGACAGGGTAGTATGATGCGACTGATATACCTATGTTTTCATATGTATGAGGAACCAACAAAGGTTAAGGAAGAAACTAAGAATAAAACCCACAATGATATGATTACGCTGTAAACCTCTGCTGCCCACAATGACAAAATGTTATTACACCAGTGTCCTTTCCAAAGCTAATTATAGTTATTCAGTTTCTGCACTTGAATGTTGTTTTTGTGTTTGGTCTCTGTGCAGTTTAAGCCAGAACCTAAAATCATCTTCAGGGAGCTGAAAATACATGAGGAGGCATGAGATGTATTCTTATTCTTCGTTTAACTGCGTACGTCCCAGTGAAATCATCAAATTGCAGACTGTAACACATAAGAAATTATAGTAATTTATAACGCCATATTGAATTACCAATGTAACATTAAACGTTCTAACCCTGGGAAACATTTAAATTAAAACTCTTATCCAAACATTGTGGCTAATGAAAATAAAACCATTGTTTGACAATACCTACTAGTTATTACTCAAAGCCACACATGTCACTGACTGACCACATATTTTGTCCTGTACATGTATATTCAGTATAGTTACCTTGACTTAAAATTAAGAGCAGACTGAAGATATTTTATATAAAATTGACATCATCCTTTACAAAATTCACTTATATGTTACAGTTGGCCTCAGTCTCACCTTTTGGTTTAGAAATAGGCCAGTGTGTGCTGAAATAACTGTTTCAGTTAAAAACTTCCAACACACACACACAATAGGTTACACTGAGGCCACAGCTTACAAGTAAATCTATTGTCCTCAAGGTACTGTTGTGGTAGAGGAGTGGACCTGCATGTTGCTACTGTGTTACTACCTGCACTTCACATTTCCATTTATGTTTTCAGTAAGCACATTACTCATGCTTTGAAAAGCGTCTTATGTTGCACCTTGGTCCTGGCAGCTTCACTGTGTACTGAGTATATCCTGAAATTAATAAATATACTACTACTGCTGCTGCTACTACTACTACTACTACTTGTTCACAGAGACAGCTGCAAAATCAAACACTAAAAAAATAATAGCGCTAAACATATAGTACATTTACATTTATAGGCACTTGTTTTGATATATTTTCTTCTGGTAATTATTGTTATTTGGTGTGCTGTTGTTTGGTGTGTTTACTGGTTACTGGTGGGTAATTTTGTCTTACTTCTGTGGGAGCCTAAAAATAGCAATGTTGGTGAGCAATATTAGGAATTACATTTTAACTGACTATACACTAGATGAGAGACAAAAACAACTGCTTTCACACAAGCACTGTAACCTTGAATTTTCCAAACTCATCCTGGAGGGAACAGCTGCTGTCTTTAACTAATGTGTTGTATTTTTTTTCCAAACAAAGTCGTTGTCATTAAAAAGAAAAATCAAGATTTTATTTGTGCTATGGGTGGTGTGCACACATGGAAATGGGTTGAAAGTAACTTCTGGTTAATATGAACTTTAAGGGACGTGCGTTTCAGTCATTTGTTCCACTTTCAGGCAACGAAAATCATAAAACATACTAAATGGGAATACAGCTGTATTAAAATGCCATATGCAGGAAAATATGAGCACAAATAACTGAATCCAGATGAGACTAGGCAAAAATGCAAGTGTTACGTAATGGCATCATAAATATGCTCACTTGTATAAAGGTACAAAAACTTTCAAAATTGTTCTCACTGTTGCTCACTGAGAAGCATTAAACTAAGTCTTGACCTAGTCCTGCTTCTTTTATTTTGTTTTCTGGGTGCACTTTCTTGATGCACTGCAGTGTTTATCACAAAGCACTCAATATCTGTATTGAGTCCATACTTATTAAGTCAGGCCATTCTGTTCCATACTTTATCTGTCTTTTTCTCTTCTGCTTTCAGTGTCAGAGTCTGTCTTTGACCATCTGGCCTCCGGGGCAAATTTATTGCAACAGAAAACCACATTTTTTCTAATGCCTTAGTGACACACTTGATCAGCCCTACACCACGTGAAGAGGTTTTCACTGCGGCTGAGAAGAAAATAAAAACATCCAAAAATAAAACTGCAGCCGTGAAGTATGCTCATGTGAAGCACATGACAGTCACCACAGCTGCATCACCGACTGACTCCCAACGCTGCTGAATCTTCATTCCCCATGAGCTCATTAAATGCTAATTTAGGGATGTTCGTTAACAGATAAATGAAGTTTGATATTGGAAACAGCAACACTGACATCTGCTATAAGTTGCTACAGAACAAAACCAGGAATCTTGCCAAGCAAGTGTGACAGATTACAATGCAACCCAAGTATGAAGGAATACAAAATGATTTTTCCATCTGCAGAAGGGATACACTTTCTTTAAAAAAAAGAGAGAGATTGTGACAAAAAGCAAAGTTGCCGTCAAACTGACTTGAGAAGAGGCCATGGACTGTGTGAATCCTGCCATGATAACCATTAAGAGTAAACATAATCAGTGATTGATTTTAGCATTGACAGTTGCCTCTAAACAGGCAGGAAATGTGTGGACAGCACGTGACTCACAGGATGATCATTATTAATGCTGTACGTCCACCTGGTATTCTTTGGTTTGGCGAGTTGTTTCTAAGTTGCTGTACATTGAGATGTACTGCAAGAGAATATAATCTAGTTAATAGAAGACGCTGAGGATTAGGTCAAACCTTTATCTTCGAAACAGTGTCGTTTATTTACATATTAAAAGGGTTATACGAGGAGAACTAATCCGCCGTTACAAAGCCAGAGGAGCACAGTTTGCACCTTAATTTAAAAAGAGAGGTGTCCCCAGCCACACAAGATGGCAGCCATGTCGTTGTCGGTCAGTGGCTCACGTCACAATGAATTAAGTGTGGCCCCCAGAGTTTCAGTTTCCAGTCACTTCAAAGACAGTTGTGTAATAGTTTGCATGTGGGTCAAGAGGAACCCCTAAAACAAATTACTGCACTAATGAGGAAAGCAAGACCTTTCAAGGTGTTTTTAAATTGCATTTATCCATTTGGTGTGTGTGTATTGGCTTGACCTGAGCATTGACATCATATAAATGAACAGTCTATAAATGGAACCTCATTATCAGGCTGTTATAATTGACGCAGGGCTGGGGACCTTAAATTCTGCCTGTGATATGCTACACTCGTGTCATAGAATTTGGGTCCTTAAAACAATTAAGAAAAAAAGTTTGTGGTAAATCTTTTACCTTTGAATATTTGATTTGTTCCGGTGACACTGCTGTAGCTTATGTCTGTTAGGATGGCTGTAAATGTTTATTTGCAAAATGTAGTAAGACTGTTTAAAGATTTAATTCACACAGTTGTTTGAATTAAATCAGAATGTACTGAGATAAAGGTGCAAAAGTTGCATTAATGCGCAGCTGTGTTTCTGTCCCCCAGATGAATGGAAGTTAAATATTCACAATTTGCTGTGGTTAAGATAAGGAAATGAAAATTTTTTCGATTAAATGTCAAACCATCATCTTCCTGCTCTAACCCTCCCAAATTATTTTTACATTTTTTTCCTATTATGGCTAAATAAAGTCCTACTGACTGTTGAATAGACGTTTGGCAGAGATATTCAAATGTCATTTAAATTTATAGGAATATTAACTGGTGGACCAAAGCCTATTTTCTGCTGCATTTTCATTGTATTGGTTGTATGGCAAAAGGGGTGAAAACAATCAAACATTTAAATTGTTGACGTTGACACAGACAAGGAGCCGAAAAGCTGCAGACAGTAAGATCATAAAAATGATCTAAAACAGTGAAAAAGGTCAGGAAACTGGCTCAGTAATATCAGTGATATCAGCTCCACAGCAGACTGTCGCTCAAGTTAAAGTTTTACCTTTTGTCATTCAGCTAAAAGTCACTCATTACTATGGCCATAGTGTTTGTTTTCAACATCATAGCTTCACCCTCGAGTAACCTGGTTTCAGCTTATGTAATGTTTGTAAATTGACTATGTTTGCCTGACCATCCACATGTTACTGAGATCGGCATATAGCTCCGTGAAGCTGCTCTTCTTATGTCAAGAGCCTTTTTCCATATTCATCAGCCTCTGTGTGGTCCACACCAAGAGTGCTCTTGTGAAGCCTGATTCACATAACAAGCATCTAAAAATAACTAGGGACTCTTAAAGGTATTGATCTAAATTTATAGGTGGGCTCTTTGTGTTCTGGCTCTGTTTCATTTTGTTTTCAAAATTCGTCTTGTGACTTGTTTTTGATTCTCTCGTCACCTGACCCAACTGCTGCTATTTTAAGCATGTCCTCCCTCTTGCTTCTTATTTCTGAGCATCGCCTATAAATTGTGTGCTCTGTCCTCTTCAACGTCTCTCACATCCTTGATTTTTTTTTCAGTTCCAGTTCGTCACTCTCCTCTCCCCAGATCCTCTTCCCTCCCCTTCCTCCATCCCCATGTCTGTCTGTCTCTCTGCAACTGAGAGACAGACAGATTGCGGAACTCTGCGTCCTCCACAGGAATGTCACAAAATACTGCAGCACTCACTATTCATCATGCTGCCCCACTTTAATCATCTGTGCAAGCTTACACTGAATATACCTTGTTTTGATTTGCCATCAAAGCAGATTTGTATTTTAGTAATGAGTCTATCCATCTGCACTGATATGCACACAATGCAGTCTTAAACACAACAGCCGCTACCACTTGTGTTTTGGGGAAATCACATCACACACAGTTTGTGTTACTACAACAGCATTAGCACCACAAAACAGAGCTGGAGTTTGTTTCTTTTCCAATAGTGCAACTCAAATATACACAAGTATACATAACACGTACACATGTACAGTATATACATGTATCCTGGAATGACTGTGTGCAACTCTGCAATGGAGAATAACTGGGCCCTAAGTCTTCATTCCTACTACATAAAGCAGGTCCAGAGCTCTACATGCATAGTCTCACTTTTAGTACTGCATTTGCTCACATTGAGGACAAAGAATGAATGTGCACTTAATCCTGAATACATTTTGAATAAATTCACAACTTTAAGGTTTAATTTATAGAGTGAGTGGAGACAGAGTATGTACTGTATGTTTCACATTATGCCGTGCACATCACATACACATATGTTTTTACAATACTGTGCAAAGTCTTAGGCTGCCATTTGATTTGTTTGTTTGTTTTTTTCAGCAGTTCTGTAATGACCATACAGTATAATTATTTCTCTATCACTTCATTGGAACAAAACCAAAAATACAGGATTTCATGTCAATCATATCTGCTGTGAAAATGGTCTGTTATTGCTGATTTACTCAAGATGTGCTTGAACATTACATACATACAGTATGTTGTATGAGTGAATATCAATATATAAGACCGACCCTCAGTCACATTATTCCAATCCAAATGCCAATGATCACAGAATGATTACAGACATACAAATATTATTTTGCATGTTTATTTTGTTTATTTTGAAAGGGCATGCCACCTGCAAGAGTACTGGTTGATGTCTTCTATATAGTTATAAGCAAACAGAAAACAAGGGTTTTGTTTATAAATGGTATTGTGCCATTGCAGTTCATTTATTTCTGTTCTGTACTGTGCCCTTTTCTTCTTTCTTGCATTCATCAGTAGTGAAGTCACACAAATACATGTTCTAATGAAATCTATGAAATTACCTCTGTAAGTGACCTCTGTAGGTATAATTGAGTCAGGGGAATGGGCTTTTCTTTTTTTGTCTGTTCTGTCAGTGGTATTCAGTAATGAGTTTACATTGATGTCTATTAATCATGTTGATTTTCCAACCCCTAATTGTCATTAAAACATTGGTATTGCTCAGTACTTTTACACACACTGTAATGTTTCGTGATTGCATGTTGCATGGTTGTAATGGCATCGCACTGACAAAACAAAAGTTTACAGATGCAAAGATAAACACCTGCCACCAGCCAAGTAAAACTGTCCAGAACTGACATTTCAAACTGGCTACAGGGTGGAGCACGTGGCTAGCACTGTTGCCTCACATCAAGAAGATCGCTGGTTCGCCTTCTCGTTTTGGGTCTGTGTGGAGTTAGCATGTTCTCCCTGTGTTTTCCAGTTTAATCCCCAAAACATGCAGAGGTTAATTGGACACTCTAAACTGAGGTGTTGGCCATGCAATGGTCTGGCAATTTGTCCAGGTTGTACCCTGCCGCGACCCTCCTGTGAAAGATAAAGTGATAGAATTAATTAATTAATATATTTCTCAACTCATTGTAAATACGTAAAAAAAAATTGGCTCAAAAAAAAGTGAAAATAATTCTCTTTTAAGCAATGTTGATGCAATTCATCTGAACTGAACTGAGCACTGTGGTGATTTCCAAAACAAATACTTACCCTTTCGTATGGTAAACAACAACATTTGGACTTTTTTTTTTGCTTGCAAACATACAAGAATTAGTATGATGTCATTCATCCATTTGTTTTGATGCATGTTGCTAAAATTACACATCAACTAATCTCAGTGGAGAGTGCTCACTCCTGGCAGCCACAAATCCAGCTGTGTACACACTCACGTGTGTGTGCACACCTTTGTGTCATTCATCATTTCTAATCGCAACACTTTGCTGGTGTTGCCAGAGCTGAGGATTATACTAAACCAAATGTGAGCTCTAATCTGGATGCACAACGGTGTATAAAGCTTGGATAGGATAGGAAGTGGTGACCTAGATACTTTATACCAGGTTTCCAGTCATGGTAGTGAATGAAGTCCAGTACAGGTTATTTATTTATTTTTAGATTCAACTAAACGCTGCTCAGTGAGTCTTAATCTAATGTTTTGCGTTTTAGGTCGTCTATGCGCCCACCTTTTTATAGTAAAACAAGTAATGAAGATGAAACTCATTATTGCCACAAAAAGCAATGCCATTCAGGAGTGAATCATGAGCAGCAGCAGTCATTACCTCCCACTATGATGTACACAATATACCACCTCCATATTTAAGGTTCATGTAATCTGAATCCTGTAACTCAAACAAAATCCAACTTTATGCCATGGGCTCCTGTTAATGTACAATACAGAGATTATTTAATGTTACAGAGTAGAAGTCTGGGATCAAAATTTTCAGCTCAGAATGAATGTGGTTCAATCAATTTATTGTATCTTGTAAGAAAAAGTGGGAATTAATCAGGTTAGATTGACATGGATTAGCTATTACCAGCCTTCCGATAATCTGCATAGTTAATACACTGGCTGTTCAAAGGTAAAAATGGTCCATGTAATTACTGTAGTTTCACTTTTTTTTTTTTTAACACACTTTCACGGTTGACTTTCTGTAAAAGTCATCTCGAAACCAAACATTCATTGCTCGTCTAAAAGTGAAATATGTGACTAAAAAGGTCAGCAGGAGTCAAATGACTCTGAGCATGAATGAAATGAATGTGAGACCAGACAGCTGTGCGTTACTGAGGTGGCCTTCACAAACAGATTTAGCCTTTTAATTGATAACGTTTTGCTTTGGAACATTTAATTGCACATTTCAGTCTTGGAAAACATGGGAAACAACTTCATGTGACAAGACAATATAAAATTGAAAGAGCCAACCAAAATTAGCACTTTTTACTGGAAAACTGGTGCTATTCAGATCAAGACCCTCCTCATCGGGGGGGGGTGGAGATGCTGAGCTATCCACCAGAACAACTATACACTTTCTCAGTCTCATTATCCCTCAAAGAAACATGAGTGGTTTCATTTTGGTCTTTTGTTACACTCACTTGGAAGTATTTCCAGTAAAGGGGCCAGGAAATAGGGTAATGTAAAGTGTAACATTCTACCCTCCCCAGTGGCATTTTTGTCTTTCATTCATAAAATCTTTTTTTTAAAATAAACAGCTGCTTCAGGCTGTTAGTCACAGTGTGACCTAAAGCATGCGTCATTACTGAACTGATATAGAACTACAAGCATGTGTTTGCTATAATTATTGAATTATTTTGTTTGTGTGCATGTGAGAGCGCGTGGGGGCCGGGGCGGGATTTCAAAGCATTTTTGATGTTTTGATTATGGTTACATTTCGGGCTATACTCTCCACACTGCAATTTGTCAGTTGAGATAGCTGAGCAAACACTGACTCTCAGTCATGTCTATGAGTTCGCTGCTCTGTTACTGCATATGATCTGTTCACACCATGCTGATCCACTCATCTGTTACTTGTCAGCAGGAGTTGATACAGGTGGTACACTCAGACATTTCCTGTTATATTATCAGTTCTCTACCAGAAAAAAAAAACTACACTGATTCATTATATAAAGCATATAAAGAGTAGTGTTGTCAGGGAAAAAGTTAGAAAGTTTCATCTGTGTTGACCGCATTGCTCAGTACTTACACCTGGTATTTATTATTGTACTAGTTTTGTTATTTATGTGTCAATTTATGATTTGATACTTAATAATTAAGCAGTGTATATATTTTTGTAGGTGAGATGACGATGACGTAACACAATAAGATGGAATGGGAAGGAAAAGAAAAATCTTATATATATATATATATATGACAATTGATAGAAAAGAGGGAACTATAAAGGTTTCAGTTTTCCCAGAATACCCGTGGGCAGAATGTAATTCAAAAAACTGCTGTGAAAGTTAAAGTCTGTGTGAAGAGTAAAAGTTGAGATTGCCTTCCCGGTATGGCCTCTGCTATAATTTCATTAGTTATTTTTAGTCACTGACAGTTCAGAAAAATTTTTTCATCATTCCTCCCATGCTTAGGAGGAAAAGGAGAAGGGCCAGTTACAATATTATTGAAGGCCTGTGGTATTTTGTGAGAAGCTCAAACAAAGCAGCCACTGAAAAGTAACTGGTTGTGCAACTGAAATTACACCAGAACCAGTCAGGGGCCTCACGGTTGGTGTAGTGGTTAGCATTCTTGCCTTTTGCACCCAATTCACGACCCGGTCGGAACAAGGTCCTTTCAGCAGCTTCCTCCCATAGTCCAAAAACATGCAAATTTGCCCATTGGTGTGAATGTGAGAGTGGATGTTTGTCTATGAGAGTCCCCATGATGACCTGGCGACCTATCCAGGGTGTACCCCGCCTGTCGCCCTATGTCAGCTGGGATTAGGCACCAGCGCCCCGTGACCCTCATGTGGAGGATAAAGCGGTAGAAGATAAGTGAGTGAAAACCAATCAAAGTCTGTAGGCAGTGAAGCTGCGAAGCTTTGACTATATTACTGCACATATGAGTATGTATGGAAAGTGATGAGAACATTAAAGAAGCTGCTTTTTTTTGTAAGTCTGTCCAAGATACGAGTCATTATACCTATCATAAATACAGATGTTTCCCTGCAAGCATTTTCATATTCTTTATTTTTCATGGTATCTTGCATACAATACAAGGCATACATTCAAAACACTGACATCATTTTTTTCTTCTCATTTTAAAGGAAATGATTACATTAACTTCAAAAATACAATTCCAACACGCTGATGTTGCTCTCTCTTTTACTATATTGATTAATGAAAGCATCTGGTAGATTTTTTTATGAAAGCACATAAAACCTGTAGCTTTATGTCACAGCATGGCTGTAGGGAGTAGAGTTAGGGATCATGTTACCAGTGCCTGGTTGCTGTTTTCTAATTTCTATCAAAAAGAAGGAGATGAGGAGTTTCCTGACTTCATCCTGGGGGATCAAACCCTGGTTGCTAAGAGACTAATGGAAAATCAGGGGCTAAAGGAATGGTGAGAGTGAGTCACTCTTCAGGGAAAGCTAAGCGTATGAGTGAGAGAAAGAGAAAATTAAAGGGGAAATAATGCACAATTATCCACCACTGTATCATTTTTGGAAAAATATAACTACTCTTTTTTTATTTTCTCACCATCTTGTGTGGGTGCATGTACAACATCTTACTCCTCCTCCACAGTTGTCCTCTTTTATTAATTTTATATTTTATTTTATATTTTATATTTATAGTTTATTCATCACAATATTCCACTGTAAAGTCAGACTAACTTTAATTCAAAACACAACTTCTTCCTCCCTTTAATTAGATGCGCTGTAACGTGACACATGGGATTTTTTTTTAGGTGGTTATAAATTGCAACAGTGCTCCTCAGTAACTTTAATGAGTTATCTACTGAAACAAAGATAGTCTGTGTATGATGTTTTATGATAATGTGTCACTGGAGAAATGAGAATCATATGCTGGTTAGCAGAATTTATTACACATCACATGGCTCTACCTCCCTGTGCTATTAATGTCCTGGTGACGCCACCACCGTGATGTTGGATTAACTACTTCACTGACAGAACCTGAAACATACAAGACAATGCCATAGAAATTTGTGGATGAAGGGTGAAAAAATATGCACAACCTCTACAACTCTGTGTAAAAGATAAATAAAAACAGAATGCAATGATTTGCAAATCTCATTCACCCATGTTTAAACATCTGATTAACAAGATATCAGATGTTGAAACTGAGAAACTTTTACCTTTTTATGAAAAATATTAGCTCATTTTGAATTTGATGGCTCATTTTGAACAGATGGTAGCAACAAATCTCAAAAAAAAAGTTGGAACAGTAGCAACAAAAGGCCAGAAAATTTAATGGCCCAAATCAAAAATAAATGGAGGAGCATTTGGCAACTAATTAGGTGAACTGATCAGTAACATGACTGAGTATGAAAGGAACACTTCAGAGATGGGCAGAGATGAACTAATCTGTGACAAACTGTGTCTAAAAACTGTGGAACAATTTCAGAAAAATGTTCCTCAACGTAACATATCAAACAACTACAGTGTACAATTTCATCAAAAGATTCACTGAATCAGGAGGAATCTCTGTGCAAAAGAGACAAAGTTAAAATTGGATGCTCATGATCTTTGGGCCCTGAGGCGGCACTGCATTAAAAATAGGCACGATTCTCTAATAGAAATCATTGCATAAATCACTGTCTGTGAACACAGTTTGCCGTGCCATTCACAAATGCTTTAGTTAAAGCTGTATCATGCAGAGAAGAAGGCATATGCGGACATGATCCAAAATTTATTGAAAATGGTCTGAATCAAAATGGAAAAACCTGGTCTGTGGTCAGATTAATCAAAATTTGAAATTATTTTTTAAAACCATGGACGCCGTGTCCTGCAGACTAAAGAGGAGACAGACTATGCAGCTTGTTATCAGCAGACAGTTCAAAAGCCTGCATCTCTGATGGTATAGGGTTGCAGTAGCGCCTATGGTGTTGGCAGCTTACACATTTGGAAAGATAGAATCAATGCTGAAAAGTACATAGAGGTTTTAGAGCAACCTATGATCCCATCTAGACAACGTCTCTTTTAGGGAAGGTGCTGCATATTTCAGTAACACGATGCTAAACCACTTACTGAATCCGTCACAGCAGCATGGTTTCACAGAAGAAGAGTCTGGGTGCTGAACTCACCTGCCTGCAGTCCGGATCTTTCACCAATAGAAAACATTTGGCACATCATGAATCCACAAAGGCCGTGGACTGTTGAGCAGCAAGAATCCTGCATCGGACAATAGGACAACATTTCTTTCCTAAAACTCCTCAATTCCCAGATGTTTACAGACAGTTGTTAAAAGAAAAAGGGGATGCTGCACAATGGTAAACATCCCCCCGTTTAAACTTTTTTAAGATGAGTTGCAGCCATCAAATTCAAAATGAGCTTTTTACATGAAATGGTAAAATGTCTCGGTTTCAACATCTGATATGGTGCTTATGTTCTATTAGGAATGAAATATGGCTTTATGAGATTTGCAAATCATTTTGCATTTTGTTTTACATATTACTCAGCATCCCTGAGCAATATATACTGCAACTTTCTTGGAGTTGCGGTTGTACACAGAGATAATAAATCCCATGAATTAAAAGCAGCATCCAAAAGTCTTGCTTAAATTGTGACACTGCTACCCTCAGATGTGAAATACATCAAAGGCAATCGATTAATATTATGGATTTGATTCTAAACCAAGACATCAAACACTCAAGAGATCAAATTTAAGCACATAACCAAATTAAAGTCTCGCTTAATATGAAATTTCACTCGGCTTCGGTTGGCATAAGGACAGTGAATTGGAAAAAAGGGCTGAGATACAAAAATAGTTCACTGATTATCATCTATTTTTTTTACAAACATAAAAACAAAGTCAAGGGTTATATGAGAATGTTGCAAATTAGTCTTGGCTGGTGCAGACACTTCCTGGAGGCAACTTAGGTTTATCTAATCTAATTATTATTAAGTACAGGAAATTGTTGGCTTAGATACAAGTTCAGTGCTGTTCTTCTGGAATACAGCAGAATAAATCAAATCATTAACAGATCAAAATTGTGTTACTATAGTGTTGATTTCAATAGAAAATCATTCATGTAGTTTACTGCTCTTCTACATTCATGTGAGTACTCCAGCTGATGTGTATATAACTTTCGTCCAGTGTTGATATTTAGCCTCATGGGGTAAATATCAAATACTATTCCATGGGTAAATCAGTAAAATTTATGTTATGAAAAAAAGTATTAATTGTGTTCAGCAATACATCTAAATATGACACATCTTTAATTTCAAATTTGATCTTTTTTATTTGTTTCTTTATTTCATCTATGAACTTTCTTTGTTCTGAATTTTATTTATTTATTTCTTTTGACCTAGTCTGGCCCTCAATTTGGACACAGATTTAAATTAGGGCTCCTCTTTAATTGAGTTTGACAGCCCTGATTTAGCAGGTTGTATAAAATGTCATTAATAGTCTGCAGCATAGTGCAGTGATCCTTCTCTTCATTACAAAATTAGTAACAAGTGATCTGTTTTCAAGTCTGGTCATCCACTCACCTCGTATTAAATGGAATAATGATTAATTCCTTTTATCTGTGTCCTGGACATTCTATTATATCTATTATATTCAATTACCACAAATGCAGTTCTTGTTTTATTTCTGTGGTTTCTGTCCAGAATTGGTAAATTTAGGTCCTACATTCAAAACCAGACAGTACACGCTGACATTAACCGTTGTGGTGTTAGGTAACACATCTGTGGGCAAAGAGAGGACATGTGTTCCAGTGAGGTTTAGCATGAGAAACTGAACCGGCACTGACATTTTCAGTGACAGAGAAGGAGAGATGACGTGTCACTGAGCTAATCAGGCCAAACAGCCGATTATGTTGGTTGTTCTTAAATATGGTGCTGCTGATTAACTGAAAGAAACATGCTTCACATATACACTTGTGTGATTGTAATTGTTTTGTGTGTGTGTGTGTGTGTGTGTGTACTGCGGGGTAACCATGGAGCTGCAAAAGAATTTCCGGAAACAAATTTGTTTCCAAGGGAACTTCAAACATTTAAATTATGGTCATGTTGATACTAGTCCCACATGACTGCAGGCATTATTAGCATGCTGTGGAGAATATAATCGTTTAACCTTTTTGGATTTCTTTAAACCAGTCACAAACAATTTATATGATGCAAAGTGATGCCGTCCCCTAGAAAAATGTGCTGGGGGAGGTTGTTGATTAAATGCTTGCACTTGAGTAGATGCTCGGTTTCATGAAAGTGGGTGATTTCGAGCAGGAGAAAAACATAGATGTCAGCCTGTGATTGCCAAATCTAGATCCTCATCAAAATCCCCACCTCTGAGGTTGTTGTTGTTGTTTTGTAGCAAAAGGAATGTTGAAAACAGTAGGAGGCCAGAAGTGGAAGGGGAGGAGAAAATCTGCTTTCTTAAAGTCAGTGACTTTTTACCTACAGACTTCATGATGTAAGTCAGTGAAGACTTGATTGTCCCTGCAACCTATAAAGAGACACCTGCTTATACAATGAGAGCTATCATATTAATTATCACTAGTTAATTAGAAGAAAGAGACATAAACTACCAAATTAACCTAACATCAACTTGGGTTACATTCATACTTCACAGTGAAGGTGTTGAAAATGTTTTCTTAGTAATCCATTCTGAATTGTATATAAAAAAAAATATTCAACCTCTGCTGTTTTGAAGAAGCTCAAACTGAAGGAGCCCTAAAGCTGCTGTGGATCCTTATGTACAATACCTGCAATTTTTCAAACCACCACTAAAGTATGTGGGACACACTGTCTGAGGCAAGAATAGATCCAGAAGATGTGAAAGCAGTCACATAGTGGAAAAAAAGGCACATTTGTCATCACCACAGGTTTAAATGGGCTTCTGCGGTTAACATTCAAAGACTCAAAGCCAGTAACTCCGCCATTGTCCAACCACCATCCAAATAAACATTTTAAACAAGTACCGCCTCAAAGACGAAGGGAAATTGCATCATAGTAGTTTCCAAAATCACCACCAGTCTCATCCATCCACATGTGTTTGTGTTTGGTGATGAAACCTAAGTGAGTGCAGTGTACGGATTTCAGCCTGGAGCAGCACTAATCAGCCAAGGATACACAAAAAGAGAGAATAATAAACAAATCTGAGACGCTTTATCCAATCATCTGCTGGAATTTCGGACTTTTTAAAAAAAAAATGAATTCCAGGATTACTGTTTGACAGATTACACACTACTCCCATATGTGTGATGATGATGACCACACTGAATGTCACTGGCTGCAGATGGTAGGCAGGCCTCACTGCTAATAATTTTGGTAGTTGGTGTCAGTATGAACAGGCTGCATATTTCTTATCCTGGACCTGAACCAATGAAAAACAATCCTATTTCAATGCTGTAAATGCAAGTAAATGGATCACCGAGTTTTGCCTGATTAACAGTAAAAGTGTACAAGGATGATTGTTCATTCCCAGTGCACCTGTAGAGATTCCTGCAGCAGCACAAAAAATACACTAGAGGTAATTTTTGTACCAAAATATTTTGTCATCTGATTCAAATTGATGAGGAACTTTGGGTCGGGGAAAAATCCATTGCCTCCCACACAATGACCTTTACTGTCTACTCATTAACATATGGCCACAGTGCTTCATTTCCCTTAGGTGATGAGAACTGTGTCCTCACATGTCACATTTATAACTTTGATTACCACATTATATCCACGGTGGCTATTTTATCATCACAAGCTGTACAATAATGTGTGCATTTTTGATTGAAATGTGTCAGATTTTGTTGTATGATCCAGCCAACCTCATTTTCTTCATGGGTGAAATGTATTGCTGCGTACACCTTTAAACCTCAGAGGGGAAATTTATTTGAAATTAATTCTTGGTTGATTGATTGAAAAATGTGTCAAGAATGAAGGTGCCATAATGAGAATGTGCACGTTAAATTCGATTCAAAACCCTGACTGAACATTACCATCATACAATAGAATGTTAATGTAATACATTCTTGTTTAGCAAAAACCTTTTTTATTCATATGTGTTCTTTGCAGACTCTCTTAGATTCTAATCCTCCTCTAATACTTTTAAATAGTTCCTCCTGTTTTACACCCAACCCCCGTCTTTCATGGTCTATTTTTGCTTCGATTATAGTCCCACGTTTACTCTTCCAGCTCGTAAATGCAACGTTAGTGGTTGGTAATCACAGGATTTGGCCTGAAGGCAGTGGTGAACAGCTGTTGATGTGTCAGCCTCAGGTCAGGCATGACACCGCCACTCCTCAATCAAACCTCTCACCCTCCAGTCAGAGTGATGAGACAGACAGACAGACAGAGCCAGAAGAGGAAACAAGTCATTTATATGTCAGACATTAACCTGCCTCAACAAATCCATGACTGCGCCCACTGGGTGTTTCCACCCGGAGGTCAGACCCAGTCTTTAATGCTACCAAGGATCGCTGCTGTGAGTTTGTTTTGGAGTCTGTCAGAAATAGTTTAATGTATCGTTTGAGACGTGGCCAAACGACTACTGGCTCATTTTCCATTATCGTTTGCCTTACACCTATGACATGTAGCTTTTCAACTATAGGAAATATTCTTCTAAGAAAAAACAGGGATGCCATAAACCGTGTATGAGTATGAGATATTTAAGAGACCCTCAGTACATCGTATCTAGTGTCAACATTATGTAGAATGTACACTGAAACAAAATGTTAATCACTGATCAAAACTGATGGCGTACATGAATGGACTTTGCAGACTATGTGTAAACGGGAGGAAGTAAGAGTAGTTTTATGGTTCCGTCTCATTAGCCTCCCACGTTCCACCTCATCACTTTTCTTGCACATCTATTTTCTGTGATTAGCTATAGGTGCTTTTCATCAAAAGTTCCAGGAACTTTCCCAGGAGAGTAGGGCTAAAATTAGTCAGCTGACGTAGACACATCAAACCAGGTCCGTCATGTTTCATACAATGACAATACAGGGAAATGACACCATATATGGTGATGACACAACATTTCATTTACAAAACCGTGCAGTAAAAGGGTTCCCTTCTGGGGAGAAACGCACGGAAGTTTCTGTCTTAACTTTATTGGTGTCTCTGTTTGATTCACCCTCACTGAGCCCATAAGCGTTTTGTTGTGGTTGTTGTAGATTTCTGTAAAAAGCAGCCTTTTTCATTCAAAGGCTCAGTAAAACAAACTGTTTGGTCAGCACTTAACAGCACGCAAATCAAATTCCACAACTAGCTGTGGAGCATTTAACAGATAAAACGACATATTATTTCCGTTATGGTGGTTTGGAAAAATATTTACATTCAGTTGGCCAGCAACAGTTTCATAACAAGCTTACCATTAATGATTTTATTGATACAATGTGATAAGTCATTCTCTTTTGAAGTGCTGCATACAATAAATGCGGTGTACTCACTGGAGCCTCTGCTCTCCTCTTTCCTGTCTCCTGCATTTACTTGCACAGGCTTGGCTGATGCATTCATCCTCGGGCAGATCCCGTTTGCAGATGTATGACTCACCGCCAAGATGGAAACTGCCTCAAACCCTTTTTTTAGCTGATTCAATTCCTTCAGTCACCACATTCTTAGTGATGGAAGATAAATTTTATACAACCACTTTCATAGTGATACTCGCTGCCAAAATATTTTTCCCTCAGCAAGAGAAGTTTTATTATGAGTGGATGAGATCTTTGCAAATATGTATCTCAGATGTATTTAACGTAATAGTTGGTTGCACCCCAGTCTCCTGCACATTTTTTTTGTTTCATTTTTCCATTTGCCTGGCTCAAAGAAAGTGGTGGTTTTTTAAAAATCCTGTAATTTGTCTGTTTGTAAGGGGGCACCACACCTCTTGGGTGCACTCTTTATAGGTTTTTTCACAAATCTTCACTCATTATTGTAACTGCAAACAAATTCCAGTCATTAGTTGTTTCTATTGTTACGCAATCTACTAGACCTTGCTAGACAAAAGTTAGTGAATGTTATAAAATGTAAAGCTCTCGCAAAGCATCGCATTTCCTCTCCTTGCAGCACATAAATGAAGGCCAAAACGACAAGTCAAGAAATGGAAAACTAACAACGGCTGAGGCTCTCTGTTTAGTGTTAAGTTGTTGCATAACCAAGTGACTGCGACAGAGAAATGGAAAATGGATAAATCATTCAGCTGTGGCAAACACCTGCTGATGCAGCTCAGTACACCTAATCCATGTGTAAACCTTATATTGATTATTACATGCAGGTGATGATTGTATGTCTGTGGGACACATAGGCTGTCATTAGTGTGTATCTGTGTCCCAGGAAATCCATTTTGTTGATGTTTGGGTGTTTATGTGTGTGTGTGTGGAACCTCATTGATTTTTGAAGCATGAATGCCTTCCATTTCCTGCACATCGACTCTAAATAAAGAAATACTGAAACAGAAATAGGTGAAAGTGTCATATTTTAACAACATGAAGGGGTTTGAGATTTTGAAGTGCCTCACTCACTTTGCTTTAGATCAAAAAAGTAGTTTGTTTTAGGAACTTTCTGAAAGAAGGAAATTAGTTTTATCTCCTTTTTTTAAAAAATACAGTGTGTGAGTCATCAGTTCATAGAGGAAAGACATTAAGATGGCTTTGAATCTAAAATTAAAACAGCATGTGTTTAGACTTAGGAGTATGTTCGTAATTTATTTTAATGAATGCCAGAAAGACAATGGCTCTAATTAAAGTAGTACTCAAACAAAAAGCCTTCTCCTGATGGGGAAAAGCAAACCACTGCAAAGTCACTGCTGCTTGCTGTTGTCTGTGCACAATACAAAGCTACCAGTAAATCAATAGACTGTGTGTGATATTTTGGTTAACTCTGTGCATTTTAGCATCTTTTGATCCGCTGTTTTATGCAGCAGCACGGTTACTCTTCAGTCTCACTACTCTCATTGGCGTCATGCAGAACAGCAGAGAGATGTTCTCAGTTAAACCTCTTCAATAAACTCAATGTAACATCAAGGAAGTGACAGAAAACAGAGAGAAGCACTTAGCAGTTTAGCAGAGACTTTTTCTTACATCGGGACTGGTGGACCCAGAAAAACAAATGTTGTTTTAAAGTAAGGTGGATATTGAACTTGCAGGCATCAAGTGTCCAGAAACAACTTGTGCCTGGATGTGTGGAAAGGCCATTTGCTAAAATCAGTATACCCCAACACACAAAAATAAATAAATTATAGGCTTTTTTTTCCCCAAAAGACATGTTGACTCACTTTGGGAAACACGTGTATTATTAATATAAATGACTGTAGTGCAAAACTTTTTAGATTTAAACAAATGTCTGTTACATTTCAACAATTGCCATATGGGTTCAACAACAACAACAAGGGTCACGAAAAGTTACACGCTGGTATTTCAATAACTTTAACTTTATAATAATTATGCCTGGTCAATTGTAAAACACTTAGCTTTAAGGAGAACAAGATATTAAGGTCAACAGAAGCTATTTGTCAGAAATCACAGATAAAAATCCTACTTCCGTTTTCCATGTCAATAGTCTCTGTGTTACCTTGCCCCGAATCCTTCTGATTCACACTTCCCTTGATTCTGCCTCAGCTTCTGTGTACTGTATGTGCCAAGCTGTGATCTTGAGATAATCCAAGGCCACATGGCAGCAGCAGAGAGATTAGGAGTGTGACCTTATCTGGCAAGGTTAAGAGGTGTATTATACAGCGGTATAAGCAAATGGTGCAATAGAAAGAGGATCAGATGTGAGTGATGTTGATGTTTCCTCACATTACAATCATATGGAGATGAACAGAAGACGAAAGAACAAAAAAAAAAAAAAAAAAAGAGACATGTGGAGTGTTTCAATTCTCCCCTCTTTTCTTATGCTTCTTCTTGTTTCCATATCCTGGGATTACAGAACTGGAGCTGCAAGACATCATGTGTCACATCCGATCCAAAACATACACCTTTACGTTTTATGCAACACATCTACCCAGATAATGTAATTTAATAGGGTTTGTAACATTATAACATAGAAAAATAAATAACAAAAATAAAGGCTGCACTCGTTTACGATCCTTCCCACTCTCAAACTCAGGGGATGAGGCGTTGATGATGTTGAGGAAGTTGTTTCTATTTTCACCAACATGTGACAGTCACATGAGATGATGTGTGAGCCTCATCTTTTCACAGGCACAGATCATCACTCCTGTGGCGACGCTACTCTTTGTTTGCAGTTCTTCATCCAAAATGAACATTTCTCTCTGCCATATCACAAGGGGAAATGTGCCAATGAAATGGTATCATGTCTCAAGAATATATGCACTTAGAAAGCAGACAAACAGGCTCAAAAATGGAAATGTGACTGAGAATCCTGATGAGCGCTGCTCAGTATCTGTTAATTTATCCCAGCACATAACTGAATGAAGCATGACTGTGGAACAGCGTATTAAGTGGGACATGCAGTGGTGACATCATGAGCTTGATTCATTTATGCCGTTTCAGTTCCGCTCTTTCAGTGACACACACTCACTAATGTCATTTCACCACCACACAGTCAAACAGCTCATTAATGTGAAGCAAGGCACACGATTAGTGGTGCAAACACATGAAGAGGAAACATCATGGTTGGAAACCAACAGTGTGTGCACATCTGAAGCACGGTAGGTTTACGTTGTAACAAAGAAACTGTGAAAAAAATAAAGGACTGGCACAACAATGTTAAATAAGGAATTCAGTGGTAGGGTGCAAAACGTAAGATTTACAATTCTCAAATGTGGGGGAGGACTGAACCGAGAGACTGGTGCCAAATAAAAGAGAATGAAACAGTTGGCCTGAATACGCTTTGAATGATAAAATAAAAGGCTAATCTGGACAGCAAAAATGTTTAAGGCAGCATCAACCAAATAACCTAGTGCATGTAACAGAAAGCTACATGAGTGCTTTTCTGTACCTTCCACCGCAAACAAAACATATCCCATTTGCACATTCACAGAGACTAACACCAAAGCAGCCGCCAAGAAAGGCACAAGAGTGTCATTTGAGGAAATCACTGGATGCTGATTGGCCTGTTCAGGAACCTGGGAACCAACTGGCTATTCTGCAGACACTGAACAGGTTTATGCACTCTGGTAATCACCTGCAAATCAACAGGCAAGGGAGGGGAGGACAAAAAAAAACCTGACCACAAAGCCAGTGGCCTTTGACAGAAACTGATCTGCTGAGTCACAGAGACACATTTTTCTGTGGAAAATGCGTAATTGTAAACATAGTTTGAATTCACATTTGTGTTGAGCAAATGTCTCATGAAAAAAGAGGAGGGAACTTTAATATTATAATAATATTCTTGTGAATTAAATACATGAAACATCTTCTGTTCTATTAAAGAAAGGATTGGTTTAATACACGACGGACACAGCTGGAGTTTAGTGGTTTGAGGATTAATCTGATCAGTGTGTTTTCAGTTGATTACAATCCTATTAGTAAAGTGCATTATTTAAGCTCACTTTTACTGCACTTAACAACGTTAATCATGTCAAGTGTTTTGTTGTGGAACCGTCCACCTTCCTTTTCTTCTCGCTTCACATCGCTCGTTGTTGTGTGACTTACCTCCATCCAGATCTGCACCCACTAAAAGTACAAAATGTGTAAAATCAGGTACACTGTGGTTGCATGTTGCAGCTGAATAATTCTGGGCTAATAATAAAGAAAACAACTTGTACAATCATGTGGTTGTACACTATCTTCCATTTCTGCCAAACTATCAAAAACCGACCAGGTTCTTATTTACCATCACATGACCAAGGTGTCACTGAACCTCATGAAATAAGATGAAATGTGGAAGTGGAAGCACATCAGGTGGCTGCATGAATGGTAAAGCACATGCTCAATGTAAATTTTTTTTTTTTTTTTAATATTAGACTCTGCACAAGGTTACTTCACACTTCCGTCTTTACATCGGTTGTTCAAACAGCTGCTGTTTCTTTATAGAGGAACCATCTGTTGTGTTTTCACCTCTAAAGCAGAGGACGATGACTGGGTCCTAGTCCTTCAGAAACTGCGCAGGAAACTTGTGCCCTAAAATAAATTATATAGGCATGAAGGGTTTCTCTGGTCCTGGAAAAAGGTTATGTAACAACATAGATGGTTTGATATTCGCTGAGGCATCAAACAGGGACGGTGAGCAGAGATGTAGGTTCATACTGAAGAACAATAGGAGGTATCAATAAATTCATAATCATTTAAAAAAAATGTGTGTGTGTGTGTGTGTGTGTGTGTGCTTGGTAGTCCTTATGTTGTGGGGACCTAAAACTGTCTAACTGACTACACAGCCTCATTATGGGGACTTGTCTTCCTTAGGGGAATAAGTCCCAATAACATAAATTAATACATTTTAAGGTGAAGACATGTTTTAAATTTAGGCTGAAGTTAGGGTTAGGTTAAGATTAGGGTTAGGATTAAGGCACCAGTAATTATGGTTAAGGTTAGAGTAACTCTCCAGGAAATGAATGTAAGTCAATGCGATGTCCCCTGAAGTCATGGAAACCAGTGTATGTGTGTGTGTGTTCTTGTACTTGCTGCAGACTGAGGACCAAAAATCATATAAACCCTACAAAGTGAGGACATTTTGGCTGGTCCTCACATTTTTTCGCCCTTAAAAAGGCTTTTTCAGGGTTAAGACCTGCTTTTAGGGTTAGGGTTAGAATTGGGTTTTGGTTAGGGTTAGGGTTAGGCATCTAGTTGTGATGGTTAAGGTTAGGGTAAGGGGCTAGGGAATGCATTATGTCTATGAGGGTCCTCACTATGATAGAAGTGCAAACGTGTGTGTGGTCTACAGCTGCTTCCTATTAGTCCAGCTGAATCTGCTTAGCTAAAATCTTGTGAAGAATTTGGTGCTGTTTCAAGAATGAGTGAGAGATTTTTTTTTTACTCAGGTGCTCACACACGCACACACACGCACACAGACAGACAGACATCAGACAGACAGTCCGATTCACTCTGTCATCCTTTACGCGTAGCCTTCTTGTTACAGTATTCTTTAGGTCTCAGCTTTGAGATGAAGGATGATTACTGAGTCTCCTGTCTCTCCACAATATCAGTGAATATACCATCTTTATTGATGTGGTTTGCTGCACCGATTTAACATGTCAGTTTGTGAACGTCATCGTCACTGGCACCGATATTACTGTTGGAGACAGACATGTGTTTCCTTTCGTTTCCAGTCCCCAGTCTGTTACGCTGTTCGATCAAAATCATCTTTGTATATAAAACAAACTGACCTGTTCTGATTGCACCAGTGGGATGAGACAGGCTATTTAACTCTGCGTCCTTCCACTCTCCCTTCCTCTCTCTATTGCTGTTTTATAAAGTCCCTGTCGACCACCAACAATGACAACAGCCGCTCAAGTTATGGAAAGCTGCACGTGTGTGTGTGTATGTGTGTCATGTGCAAATTGAGCTCAGCACAGTTAATTTCAACCAAAATTTGTGCTGGAGTGAGGAAAATCAAGAAAAATGTACCTGTGAACAGGCAGATGGCCCATAAAAATAATCTTTCTCATCGTTATTCATGTATTGTGCTTAATTGTGTACGTAAGAGTGATGGTGTGGAGACATGGAGACATGAAGACATGCGTCTCTTGGGACAGACGGCTTCATTCAGTGAGTGAGGACAGTGAGGGAGACTTGATGTGCAAATGCCGAGAGTTGAAAGGAAAGACTAATCTGAGAGAAAATAAGAGAATAATAATGAGGGACAATGAGGTGAGTGTTTGTTGTTGCCATGAAGAAATTTAAAACTCAAAATAACTGCTATCTTCAACTTCTGATAATGTTCATGGTCATATCTTCCAGCCCTATGTTCTACCTAAAACACAAAGGTAAAGGTATAGTAAGTGTATTTGCAAAACTGTCAGATTATTCTTTTAAAAGATAGAAGGTAAGCGGCATAATATTTATATGTGAGGACACACAAACTATAGACGCCTTCAGTTTAATTGCACAGTGTCTGAGAGACCGACGCCTGTTCCCGTTACAGCAGAAAAGACATTGCTATCTTGAAATTGCTGCCCAGCATTGAAGTGTTTTCTGTAATTAAAGATAATAAGACTCACTCTCAAGCCGTATCCTGGTGATACAGCTTTACTTGACAAGGATAAGAGATTGTCATGGCGGGGGGGGAAACACTGACAGCCATATTTGGAACAACAGGAACAAGCAGGAAATGTGAGCTGGTGCGTGTTTTGGACCCGCGCGACAGCTAAACTCGAAAACAGCGGCAGAAACTGTGATGTTATTTACTCAGATGACAGAGAGGAAGGAAAATTGAACAAAAGGATTTGGTGAAGGAATCCAGAGCAAACGTGGAATGGAATGGGCCATTGTATGGCAGACAAGACAGGCATGGAAAAACACAAGCAAGGGTTGCGTAGACAAAAACACAGTCTACAGGGAGGGTGACAGAGCGGAAACAGGCCGAGAAAGGCGATAGAGAAGTCTGTGACTATTCCGTTTGGAAAAGGATACAGTGTTTGTTAAAGGAGATGGCAGCTGGTAAAGAAGATTAGGCGATGTTACTGTCTCCAATACCACTTCAGACTAACTAAACCCCCCAAAAGAAACACACTGTTTTGCCTGATTCTCTCCCAGCAAACACTCCCTTCTCTAACCATTCAGGAGTGTTTATTAATTGCATAATTTTTCTGTTTCAGTATGGGAGATCGTGGATGTTGAGCAAGACAACAATGAGCTTGTCATTAGTAGTTTTTGCATTTCATTATATTGATTATTATGGGAATAACATATGTGAACATGGCAACAAAGTTACAGTAAACATGGCGGGAATGAGGAAACAGAAGCCCTTGGTTGGGGAGACATGCTGTAAACAAGGCAACAGTTAAGTCAAATGATCTAATTCAGTGTATTTATGTGACACGTTTGTGATAATTCCTCACTATGCACACAAAAACCAAATAATAGACTTGAGCTGAATTAGTAGCTGAATCATTTGTAACACTTATTCTTGTTGCCTCATCAGACTTCTTTTCTCAACAATTAGTCCAAGGTTGTTTTTTGGTTTGGTCATTGTCACAGCGATAAGGCACAAGTGAGGGGGCAGGTATTTTTCCACAGAGCTAGTGTTGTGGCATGTCATAATAAGCCCCCATGGTCAAAACACACTGCTCTTCTCTTTATTGTTTTGGATACAGAATAACAAATTTCCTGCAAAAACTGTGTCAAGTGTGCCAAAAGAATAAAACAGTAAAACAAGGCCAAGAGGGGGAACAATATAAAAATGGATGGTGTAGTTTGTCTATTGCAATACTCTATGCAATCGGCTTTAATATCATAATGACAAGTTTAAGTTTGTCAGTTAAAACTAAACTTGTGTTGACAAATTCACGTCACATTCATAAGTTTCTAGTCTCTTTGAAAAAGGCAATTAAAATCATTTTTGTTACCAATTGTCCAAAGTCCAAAGAAGAGAGGGAGAAAAAACAACAAAGCAATTCCATAGCTTTTACCGATAATGTTACCGTGGTTACAATTTAGCATCTTCTACTTTTGTCTGTCTTTATAAAATAAAATAGCACTGTCATCCCCCCACACTGTCTCAGGTTTTATGATGCGTTTCCATTACACAGTTCTAGCACTACTCAGCTCGACTTGACTCTACTTGTTTTTGTTTTTTTAGTTTTTTTTTTTTTTTGGTTTTTCCATTAGGGTTAGTACCTGGTACCTGGTTCCTTTTTTAGTACCTGCATTGGCCAATACTAAAACATCAACAGACTGTCAGCCACTGATTGGACGGAGAGTGTCATCACTGGAGGAGTCATGAGCATGACATCCGGCACAAAAATCAAACTGAACAAAGCTTCGCTGTACATCAGCTAAAAAGATTTACACATACATTAATCTCCAGCATTTAGCGAGGACATTTCTAAAATCGCAATATTTACAGTATCGGAGGAGTCTGGTGTATTTCATGAGAGCACAAAATCCTGAGCTGGATCACAACCTGTTCAGCTGTATTTCAGTTCAGTGACCGTGTCAGATGGAGTCTGTGCTCCGGTCATGCAGGAAGTACTGAACTAATATTTTATGATTCAGTACAGTGCAAAGAACTGCTTTGCTCATCACTAGTTTGTGTGTGTGTCACATAAAGAACAACGTCACAGCAGTTTCTGCAGCCACGTTATGACGACCCCGTCCACTCTGAAGAGGTACCAAGCCATCCAGAGTAGAGCCGAGGCGTGCTAGAATTAGAAAGTGGAAAACCGCCATGCGCTAACCTGACCAACAAACAAGCTCAAATGTTGACAAAACACATTACTGCTGCACATCTTATTTCATCAGTTGGTTGGTTTATTTATCATTAGCAATGACACCAAATGTACTCCATTGTTCTCACTTGTTATCGTAGGAGATGCATTTTGTATTGTAAACAGTGAAAATGATAAAAATGCATTTCAGGAAACTCCTCACAAGCAGTGTATGACCAGGGAAAAAGAACAGATTGTACCTGCTCTTGCTCACCTATGTTTTATTTATTTATTTATTTTTTAAACAATACATGTCATCTTATAATTTTGAGTCTCTCATATTTACATAGATACACAGCTGGGTCCCGCATTCATCACCAGCAGAGACCTATCAGTATTTAATTTTTTTTTGTTTTGTTTATTCACATAGTTTTCTTAAAGAATTATATTTACAACCACAACATCCCCAGCTGCCTGCTGCCGGGGGGTGGGGGGGGGGGGTTAACACACAATTGGAATCACTTGCTTAAAATTCATTTACCTACTTACGGTTCTTGAAAGTTTTTATGTTGTAAGTCAACCTTAAACCTCTAAGTATTGATTTTTTTCTTCTTAACAAATAAAGTTAATACAGAGCATAAGCTGTCATCTTCCCCATACAAATTCAAAATGTTTCAAATAAATGAAAAATAATAATAAAATAAACTTAAAAAATATATATTGCACTTAAAGTTCAGGACAGCACTGGATCTGTTTGGTGGTTAAGAGGAAAGTGAGAATGTTTAGCCGAGTGCTTTGGAGGAGGTGAGGCTATCTGTTGAAGTATCCAGCAAGTTCATCTAAATAAATAGGCAAGCCTTTGTACAACAGAGCAGACTGTGACCCAAGCAACCTCTTGTGTGTTGCTCAGGAGAACTAGGGAGTGTAGGTGGGAAACTTTTTACACTGGAAAAGAAACGTGTGGAGAAAAACAGTAACGGCTGAGAAGATAAACCAGAAGTGGAGTCTGTCGTAGCAGTGTCCTGAGAAAATGTCCTCGTTAGTCCAGAATGAGCTACAATGTTGAAGGAAATGTTGCTTGGCTGCACCCAACATCTTTTCTTTTTCTTCTCAAGATTTCAGTCCTTGTTGTAAACAGTCTTTCTGAGACATGAAGCGAGTCATCTTTTTTTTTTTTTCCATCTCTGGCTCTGAATGTGATTTTGAATGTCTTTTAATGTGCACGTGACACACGCCTGTGTTTCTTCACAGTCCATCTGTTATATGTTCGTCGCCCATTGCTGTCTCTGCTGAATGCTCGCAGTATCTTTCCTCAGTTTTGGAACTAAAGACGATGGGGTGTTTATAGGAGATGTGAGAGGGTGGTAGAGTTTGAACAGAGATGACTGAGAAAGATTTTTCTCTCCATCACATCAGAGTTTAGAGGAAAAGGCAGAAAATACTTTGTTTCGTACCAACAGCTTTAGAAGTGGCTTCACATAGGACATGGTGGAGGAAAGGAGGGGATTCAAAGTGGAAGTTTCTTAAAGAAAATAAGGGAAAATTTGACAAAACAGTACCCGACTGTCTGTGTGTCTGCAGGATTCTCCTCTTTTGAGTAACCCCTCCTTTTCTCCAGTACAACTTGTCAAATAAAAAAAAAACACACAAAACATGTCATTTTTGTTTTCCTCACTAGAGGCTGACGCTAAAATAAAAAACAACAGATATCAGACAAGCATTCAGCTCCTGCTCCAGCCCGCAATCATGGGGGCTCAATTCTGTATTTATATGGTAACAACCATCCATGCACTCATCGGTCCATCCACTCATCCATCCACCTGGTAACTGTGTAAACTACATTCCTTTGCACGTCACACCACAGATTGAAAACAATAAAATAACAATGGACGACGCACACAAAAAGGACAAGAAAAAAGTTTTTAAAAAGGCAAACTAAGACCCCCACAGCCCTCACACCCACGTTATGTTTTTCAAGTCTGCCCCATTTTTCTCTGTCTCTTTTTTTCTCGTCCTTCTTTATCTTTCTTGTCTCTTATGACGAGGATGAAGTCGAAGTGGAGCTGGGCTTTTTTTGGTTGATTAAGTCCACGTAGAGTTCTGAGCGGAGAAATCGGGGATATGAGTCCTTCTCCATCAGCCCGTATATCCGCCTCTGTGCCAGGTCAAAGCAGGAGCGTGTCACATTCTGCAGGTTGTCCTTAGTGTGATCTCTGGTATATGAATCCAGATTGACCTGCATGACAGGCAAATAAAACAGGTGAGACAAACTCGAGATCCCACGCTAACTTTTCAGACACGCAATGCAATGAAGCCATTTTCCCCAGCATCCAAGTTGCATTCACTCACCTCTTTACAAGACTGGATAGCGATGTATTCAGCAAAGATCTTCTTGGCTTTTGAAGCCATCTTAGACTGTGACTTGATCTTCTTATATTCCTCGCATGCTAGCCAGAATTCCAGATTCTCCTCACTGAACTCTGTGCGCAGGAAAGCTCTGAACGCTGCCAGACCATCTGAGACAGAGCAGAAAGGAAGAGAATAAACAAGATGAGAGTTGACTGGAGTGTCATGGCAACCTCACAGCTAAAGCTCTCCTTGGAGTTTGAGCACCTAAAATAGCTCTGTGACGGCCTTTTGAGTCATGTGGTTGGAATAAAGTGAGACATAAAAGCCCTGAACACCACAGTTCATATCCATGTCCTTCACACCTCTGATCCTTCCTCATTATTCCGCAACATACCGCTCTGTGTGCACGTTGTGAATGAACAAAGATGTGACTGTTTTAGTGGAAAAGGGGGGAAAACAGACTCATTCTGGAAGTTGTGACGCTTTTAGTTTCAGTCCAAGTTAATGATTTGAGGAAGAAGGCACGCAACAGAGAGAAAGGCAGGAAGCCATGTCCACCCACTGCTCCTGTCTGCACCTTTCCGTTCCCATGAATCACCCACACTGATAAGCAGTGCCAATGCGGACGGTCATCTCTTACCTCATTCTGGTAAGCAGCAGTGAGGTAAGAGGTGGAAGAGAGAGTATTGGAAGTGAAA
Organism: Brachirus orientalis; assembly: GCA_016785285.1. Taxonomy (NCBI): domain Eukaryota; kingdom Metazoa; phylum Chordata; class Actinopteri; order Pleuronectiformes; family Soleidae; genus Brachirus; species Brachirus orientalis. The sequence goes on from JAFBJR010000905.1 coordinate 8,263,406, forward strand.
AATAAAGAGGTCAGAAAAGCCAGATGAGGAGCAGATGTAGCGCTGGCTCTTTATCAGAGAGTGGGACTGAACAGTAGAAAATGAATTGTGGACAAAAATAGCAACACACTTGGAGTTTTTTTTTCCCTGTTAACCATTGTTTTTCTATGCAACCCGTGAACTCCGTAGAGCCATGCATCAGTATGTACATAATATTCTGTGATGATCAACCTTCATCAACCACTTTGAACATGCAGCATACCTTTGTTGTATATTGCATCAAGCCATATGACAAGCATATTTCAGACACAAAACAATGGATAGCCATGAAGGTGAAGAAATTAAGAGGAAAATAAGGGAAAATGGATAAAAAGAAACTTACATTTGTGAGCCAGCAGCTTGTCAAGTGAGTCTCCCCATTTCAGCGCTTCTTCTGCGGTGGGCCTGCAGATGAAAGCAGAACGATTCTTTAACAAGCCCATCTCAGCTAGGTTTCTCATAGTGTGACCCATCCGCAGAGCTTTGTCTATGCTGGGTAGATGAGTGGAAACGTGGAGGTGGGTAATTCCTCTCCACTGCTTCCTTCTTACTAGTCTGTGTGCACTGCTTCTTCCCCTGACAATGGTTTCAGACTCATGAGGTGTTCTTTTCTCTGCAAGCCATGAGTCTGTCTGCTTCACTGTGCTGGTGGGGGCAGGATCTTATATTCCCTCTGAAGGCAGCTTGGCAGGCGGGAAGGGAGGGACTTCAGCTGGCCAATGGGAATGTGTTCTTGGGTTAAGAGCCCTCCCCCCCCCATCAGTGTCTGTCTGCCCCCTGCTGCCTCTCATTCTTACCCTGTCCTGTTAAAAAAGCATGGCTCCATACAATGCTCATCTTACACTCTCTTCAATACACATCTGAGACTTGATGTGACACAGACAGTTACTGGGGCTGCAAAATGCTTATTTACCTGTTTCTGTTTCAGTGTAATGTCGATCAGTCATTCTCAGAGACCCACAGACGGATTACAAGAGATGTTTTTTGAGTTATCATATACAAATTAGCCGAACATTTCCAGCCCGTTACTTAAGATTTAATAAACAGCACATGTATTTTATGAGGTAGTAATTAATCTATCCAACAGATGTCTATTGGAAATGGTAGCTTTTTTCATTCAAAAAGAATAACCAGAAAATGTTATGCATAAATTTGATCTTGTCACAGGTTATATTGACAATTGGGTCATGATAATTTGCCAACTTAAAGAAGTGGGCCCACATATTAAAAGACTGGCAAACACTGATGTACACACACACACAGCAAGCCTGCATTATGCTGCCTCCTGTACCAAACTCCTTATTACAACACTATTATATTGTTATTACAAAGTTATTAAAACTAAAATACTAAGATTTTATTACATAGTACTACCTGCTATAGAGGAAGTATCACCATAGTAATGCGATGTTACTGAACTCTAATGTAATGAACTGAAATGTTAAGCGCTGCTTCAATAATTTAAAAAACAATATCTCAACAATTCTCACTTCCCCTCCTGACATGCCATCCTTACATAAATGTCTTCCAATTCATTTAATTACTAACACTATGTCAAACACAAGATAGGCACACTCCCATGTCTCCTGCTGCCTACATGTCTGTCTTCCAGCACCAGGTTGTGTCAGGACCCGTAAAGCAGTGTCACACCCACCCACGAGCACATGCCATCAGGAAGTGGCCACTTACTTGACTGACTTCATAGTCTTGTCTAGCTTGCTGGCTGGGTTGCTTCCTGGGGATTCATTCCTCCTCCGCAGGAAAGCCAGTCGATTCTTCATGTCTTTGGCCCTGAGTGAAAGAAAGACAAGAAAAGAAGAGAAATGAGAGAGTTGGAAAGAGGAGGAAACACAGTTATGTGATTAGAGGTGAGGGGGTAGGGGGTGGGAGGTGTAATGGAGGCAGGACAAGGAGAAAAGGGGAATCAGGGATGACAAAAGAGAAAAAGGGAAATAAGTGTTGTCCAAAGTCCACAGATGAAACAATCCCAGGCTTAGGAACCACCAATAAAGCTCTTCAGCACTGTAAATCCAATCCATATGAAATCAAATGCACAAATTAATTCTGTGTTGTGTACATTTTAGTCTTCAGCTGAGAACGCTGGTACGGAGAAACAGTTTTTTTTTTCCAGAAAGGTGATATCACGCTCCTTTTCCTCACTTTGTGTCAGTGCCTTTCCTGTCAATCTAAAATCGCTAACAGTCTTTCCTGTAGATGTGTCCCTGGCAGGTTCCTCGGCAGGGACTGAGTGAATGTGGCAGAGAAGGAGGAGAGAGACTCAGTGCACACTCCACTGTTTCATCACGCCATTCTCCATGTGCCTAGAGGGGATGCTGAGAGGGAGCTGACCCAGGGCTGAGGCAACAGGGCAGAGTGACCTCCTCGCTCCTTTGCTGCATCTCTCCAACATCCAAAAATTTCCAGACCGCTCACCTCACCTGCATCACCTTTGTACAACCATCACGCACGCATGTGCACACACACACACGCAACCCTTCATATGCGCCGCCCTGAATCAAAGACAAGGTAAAGACATCGAGCTTCAGCCCCCCAATGAGCTCAAACTGCGCATTCCCATAATCCCACGGTATCTGTCCTGGCTTTTCTTGACCTGGAGCATGTGCTGTCTCACTGGGATGTGACCTCACTCAACACCCATTTCCTGAGTTACTGCTTTTGATTTCCACTGTGGATTGACTGGCCTGCTAATAATGCAGTGCGGTGGTGTGCATTTGATGGCCTTATTCACTGCAAGCTGTCCCACTGGCAACCCACAGCCCCCAGGAGAGCCTGTACACCCAAATTTAAAATAATAATAAAAAAACCTTGAGGCTTCTAGTCATAGACACTGTCTAACATGATCATGCCATCGGGGGTGGAGGCGGGAGAGGAAACAAAACTGCAGAGTTTTGATTTGCTTAAATGTTGGACATGAAAACATAATGATGAAAGCACGCACCACACACACACACACACACACCACCCCCACCCCTACACCTGTGCCAACTCTTGTCCACTTCAATGGTGCTTTCATGCCAGCCACAGGTGTTGGGGAAACTCCCAATCTGAAACCAGTAAGTACATGAAGGAGAGAGTGGGAGAGGTGTAATTGTGATGTGGTCTCTCAAACACACACACACACACACACACACTGGTTTCCATGGCTTTAGGGGGCATTGCATTGACCTACATTCATTTCCTGGACACTTACTCTAACCTTAACCATAATTATTACCTAATCTTAACCCTGACCCTAGCCATAACCTAATCCTAACCTCAGCATAACTTTAAAACATGTCTTCATTTTAAAATTTAATAATTTGAGTTATGGGGACTTGATTTTGGTCCCCATAAGGAAGACGATTCTCCATATTATGACTGTGAGAACAGATTTAGGTCCCCACAACATAAGTAATATTAGGTACACACACACACACACACACACAAAGAGTGGCTGCCCAACTAAACAGAGAACCCAGTCAGCAGTAGATGTGGGTTTTTCCAAAGACCAAAGGAAAGGAAAGGTAGAAACTTGTCCATACACATGATGCAACATGACAGCATGAGCTGTTGGAAACTGTAGCTCAGCAGCTCCTTTACAGCCTGGATGACTGTGAATTTGTTGGTGGGTTGATTCAGACTCAGAGAACCATGAAATACCTTTTCTGTCAGGGAATTTGTTGGATTTAGGAGTGATGAACTTCGTAATTACACTGACATAAGAAAGTGATTGACAAACTTAAAAGAAAAGTTATAGTTGGTGGCATCCAAATGAATTAGGTGCATTCAAGTATTTTTCCTTCTCTGAATATGATAAGATATGGAAAAAAATGATAGAAAACTACAGAGAACCCCTCCAGAAATTACTTTAAAATAAATTGACTGAAGCTGGAGCAGAGCTTAAGACTTTGTTTCATTGACGCAAACAGAAGAATTTATTGCAGAATCCCTGAGAAAAGCTCATACTTGCAGATGACATTATCACCCAAATAAAAACAATTTTGTTCTTAAATAAACTCATAACATCAGAGCAGGATTTATTAGACTCTTTTATTTCTAGGCTGCACTGAAGGCAATTAAGACTTGAACTATGTTAAGGGAGCATGTCTGTCTCGCCCATGCACATTGGGAAGAAAATAACTTGTTTTTTTTTTTTTATGGGGTTGGAAAATATTTTGTTGGCCTTTTTGCTGGCCTGACAAAAGCACACTTTATTATTATTTATCCTGGTTTTGCACAAGCTGAGCCCATGGGAATGGGAATGATGTCATCACAACAGGCTCTTAGAAGAAAAAGAATGCTTCTATCCTGCCACCATGTGGGTGCCACTGGACACTGCAAACACAAAAAGCAGCTCAAGGATTGAGCTTAGATCATTCCAAGATTTATTTTTCCACTTTTTTTTCCAAAACTCAAATGCAGCTGTAAGGGTTGCGTTTTACTGCCGGTTCAGCTTAACTCAGATGAAACTGCATGAATAAATGTGAGCTCAGTGGGGGGGGGTCAACAACAGTGTGGGTAAATATTAATTCTCCATTTCCTGAGGAGGATAACAGACATGTCTGTGAGCCCTAGCTGTCCAACTTCAGCTAATCATCTAAACAATGTAATGTCACCCACCTAGGTGACATTTTAAACTCTTAACTCAAACTTTACACTCAAGGACAATTTGACTGATACACACGCCTGGCACAAAAGTGAAACACTCTTAACTACAAAGCCTTTCATTTTTAACAGTATACACGTTTCTGTAACACATAATAGATGGAAAATAGACTCATGCTTTGTCTATTTTACAATGATACTGCATTCTTACTGTTCTTTGCAATTATGCTCTTTATGTGCTAATGGTTCCTCTCACAGTTTTACTTTGACAACCTCTCTATTTAAAGTTTCCCTTTTTACTGTGATGCCTCAGCTGCTAAAAGCTCCCCAGCACTGATGTCATTAACAAAAGTATCACACTTCATTTGATCTATTACATACAATGAGCCCCTTCCTTGACATAATCTGTTAAAAGACTAACACGTGCTCTGCAGACAATTTCCAAATTAAGGTGTGTGAACCAGTGACCCACAAGCAAATCATATACAGCATGTCCATGTTTGCAGCACATGCAGTGGTGTGTTCAATCACCTGTGTGACTGCTTGTGTCCAGACAGGAGAGATACATGCAAGTGTTTGAGAGAAGGAGTGAAAGGTTTTTAGCACCGCAATTAACTGCAGGTTTCTTTTCTCTTTATTCCCTCTTTGCATGGCTCATATTTGATGCATTTATACCACCCTGCAGGATATTCCTGGTGTTCAGAAAAGTAGGCCGCACTCTCAGGGAAAGGCTCTGGGAGCACATGGGGGAGAGAAGCTGCAGGCAGACACACAGAGCAGGTCGCAATGTAACACACATAAGCATCTCTATTTACAAAATAGAAAATCATTCTGGGGTTTCTTTACAATTATGCCAGTCATTTCATTTTTCTATATTGTGACAAGACATTAGCTGAAACAAATAAATTGAGAAGTTCAAAAGTTTTAGATTATGGAATTTATAATGGCCAAAACCTAAAAATTATTTTTTTTTAAATGAAGTTGTAGTGAATTACAGGTGGATAGTACAAAAAAGATCCTCCAAGCTCATTGTTAACTTGAATGACATGGAGCATAAAAATGAGTCATTAGGAGTGCAATATATGGTTCAACCTATGAATGTAGCTTTCAAGTGAGGGGCCTTTGAATTGAAACATGCAAGTCACAGTCTTTTAAATAGGATGCAATAATGAGTCTTTTCTATTTGCTACATGAGGCTTTGTATCTAACAAAATCTGTGAATTCTTGGATTTGGCATTAAGCACAGTAGCGGTATTGAAATACAGATGGTAAGAGCAGAGATGATGAAGCATGTTTTCATTCCCTTCTGCCACTTCCTCATTAGAGAAGGCTGTTTGCCAGTAAGGTCAACACAGAACACAAGGCACAGATAACACCATGTAAGTGTGTGAGCTTGTTTGTGCAACTGTGTCTGTGCGGGTCTAGAGGGCCAACCGTTGTGTCACTGTGTCTGCAAGACTTAAAATAGCATTTTTAACACTTTTAAGGCTATGGGAACAAATTGTGAGTGTTCCGTTTTCTCAGACTAAAACTTTCCAGGGATGGACTGTCTGTGTCCATGAAACACAACACAACCAGACAGTGAAAGGCAAGCCTTCTGGTGCAGATCCATAAATGAGCAGAAAGACTATGATATTCCTAGAAGATTAAAGACAAAGGGAATCGTCCTCGATTTTGTCTATAAATATCACACCATAAGATTCAAAGAGCTCTATTTCCGAGTAAACTCACCTTCCTCGCCACTAAAAACCACATGGGCAATCCTATTCCTGAAATCCAGGCTATGTATAATAAGATAAAGGGGCAGCCTCAAGTTGGAAATTAACACTTCCTCCTCTAAAACAGTTTGAGCGCTTCAGCCTCATGGGGGATTATTTTCCCTCACTGTGACTATCAAATGAGATCCATGTAGAGGTCAGATACTTTCCTACCAGCAACTACTCCTGAGGGACATTCAACAGCCTCAACTCATGCTTTCCTTACCCTCCCCTCTGATGTTTTATAATTCCTGGTTATGGCGATCAAAGCAAAAATCCATACGCACACACATATACATTGCCTTTGCTCTTACCTTTCCAGGTACTTCTCAGAGAAATCAACCATACAGTGACACATGGGTGCCAACCAGTGTGCAGGTTCACTTGGCATGTGTGAAAACTGGACAGCATGTAAGCCTGTGTCAAAAGTCCCAGTGCCCAAGGCCCAAAGGTTTGTTTAACAGTCACATTCCTCTAAACCCTGAGAGGCTGTGGTGGAGCATTTTTATAGTACAGGGGGTCTGGGGGGGAGGCGGACCCGGGACTCACCCAATCACCTCACAGTTTGAAGAGGGAATAGATTCCTTCTACTGAGGCAGAAATTGTTTTTTTATGGTAATGACTGAGTATTTTGAGATTATATTTGTCTTTTTAGCAATAACAGTTGATGTCAGTAATTATCTGTTACCTGTGTCAACTGAAGAGCATTGGTGGAACCATGCAGACTTGACATTAAAATACTTCTTTTCAATAAACTTGATTAATTAAGCTTAGTTCTGACTGTCTTTTCAACTATTTCTCTGTTGGAATCTAAGCTAATATTACCAAGAAGGCATGGGGTTTTATTAATTAATCAAACATTCTCACAGTTCGTCGAGACAAAAAAAGGCTTCTGCTCCCTGGATTTCTGTTTTTTGTGAAAATTTGCTACGTTCAGTGATGCTTCTGGTCACATTAATCAAATGGTAAACATTCATTTTTGAATTTCTCAGTGGCATTGGCCAATTTTACCATTTTAATGACATGTGCAAATGTTCCACTAAAACCCGTTCCCACCACTGCCATCACTGTATCCAAGGGAAAGTCTTTGATTTCTGTTTTTGGTCTTGCAAATATTTGTCTCTCATTGAAGAGACTTCATTAGTTTGACAAATTGCTGGTCCATGTCAGTTAAATCATCATGCAGTGATGTCATAGTGATGTCAAGCATTTCTGTTCAGCTTTTTTTTGGCCTAGTTATATGTCTTTAATTAGGAAGTTGAAAGAATTTTACAATAAAATTCAAATTCATTCACATTTTCACAGTACAAACAGGAGCAGAGTATTTGTATTATGGACCTTAGCAAGGAATCCACCAGGTATTGATTACTGGTCTGGGAACTGCTGCTGTCAGTATATAGTAACACATTTTGTCAATATGTGAGACAAACTTGTGCATATCGTCCTTGTAAGATACACTGGAAGAGTAAGTTAGATTTATCTATCAGAAATCTCACATTTCTGCACATATTACTCTTGTGCCTTGTTTGGTTAATTACTTTATTGCCACTTAAGAGGAAAGACAAGTGGAGCCACGAAGGGAGCCATCGCTTGGGGAAAAAGAACACCTGGACAATGTTAAAACAAAAGGTGGTTATGGAGGAGGAGAAGCCAAGATAATGTACACAATCCCAGGAAAAACAGCTGTGCAGAAAACAAGACAGGCAGCAAAATATGCCAAAAAGAGATGGGAAGAGATAAAGTTGCAGTGGAGTAATGGAAGAGAAAAAGAATGCTTAGGAAGGAAGCACCAGACCGTCTGTTGTTGTATACTGCATGAGTGAGAAGGAAACAATGAGAAGGAACAGAGGTAGGAATTTTTTTTAAATATCTAATTTGATTTCACATTTAAGTACCATTTTAACAATTAAAACATTTTAAAATGCATCTTATGTTCTTCTACCGTGGCTATTGATGAGGTCTACGGAGATTTGTTCTAATGTTATTCTAGTTTTCTGTTATTCTAATGTTAATAATAACATTTTAATTCAATCACTGTGACAGTTGTGATGATTAAGAAACAAAGAGGGTCTTTATATTTACACAATTACTGATTTGCAAATAGTGAGAACAGAACAAAGAGGTGTGAGAAAAAAAAACATAAAAGAAATTAGCATTTCCATGACCAAACAAATGTGTCTACCAAAATATATTCCCTGAAGCAAACAGTTTCATGTTCAGTCCACTCTAAAGGCTGTTTTTGTGTGTTCTATACCTCTTTTAAATTTTTAAACTGTATGTAAAATTTCCTCTAAAAAACAAACAACATACAATGTACAAAATAGCAGTGAGTAGAGCAAATCAAATCCACTGCTTGTGGATACTGTGCTCCAAAAATCACATGATCAAAGGTCAGTTACCTTTACTTTAACTATAAATAGCCACATGATGCAGATAAAGATCTACTTGGTACTTGGTGATCCGTCTCTGACATCTGGAGAAAATCATTTAATTTCCTTTATGCTCAGTTGTATGGCAAAGAGATTTCACTCTATTGCAGCAACATATTGCATTTGTCTTCCTCTAAGATACACAAATAGATACAGTATTGAGAGTATGTTTGTCAGACTTAATAAGATGGAGTACATTATTGCCCTTTGCATTTACAGCAAGGTATGAAACATGGCTAAAAATATATGCGTATAGTGTATACTACATAATTAAAAAGCTTGAGAGGTGACACGAGACTCACGATGGTGAGGATTTAATGGAAAAATGCAAAGTCCGAGTCAGTAAACGTGCTGAGTTTCCACCATGCTGAGAGAGGTAAGTGAGTTTTCCGTTTAAAAATTGACTAATGATGACAGAGGAGGGTTGCATCAATGACAGGTGTTCATTTTATCTACGCAAGACAAAAGCTTTTCTTCCCTACAGCTTTCATCACTGTCACAACTATGTAGTGCAGAGGCCTCTTTAATATATTTCAAGGTAAGTGGTATTGCACCTGGCAGAGCAGTCTAAATCAACCAATAAGATGGTAATACCATCTTATTTCTAATACAATTTCCAGCTTGGTGTTGTGGTATTATTATGTTGTTTCCAAGGTAATATCCAGGTATGTGTTTTGGTCATATAGAAGAGCTTGAAATGAAAAAAAGACATTATATTACAGTCATGACATGGTAACAGAATTGTATAATTGTATAATATTAGTGTTCCCCACTTTTATGAGACTGTATGTGGGCTGCAGATGAAATGTATCCACCCTGATGTCCTACACACATTTTCCACTGGTATTATCAAGCTATTATTTGGTGAGTTCTGTAAAAATAACATTGTATTAACATAATATTCATTCTCTACTACAAAATTTATTATCATGCTATTACCATATTTTTACTGTGATAAAATTAGCATCACTTTTTATTTTGCGTCTTTTGTTAATCATTCCTCTGACATATAATGAATTAACTCAGTAAATCCTGTTTAGTGTTAGAGAAATGAAAAAGTGTTAACATTCAAACTAATTTTGCTCATTCAGTCACTGATTCATCACTGATTTCGATATATGGTACGTTATTTCTGCCTATTGACGAAAAAAATGTATTCAGGATGACATTAAATCAAAAGAAGGAAAAATGTCTAATCCCTAAAATCATTTTTTTAATGCTGTGTTATCTCTATTTTACTAAAGCAAATAAATGTGGGCGTCAAGCTGTTTGCAACAGCTGACAAAAAGAAAATATACTCAGGACTGTGCAGAAAAAAAATGCTTTGCAATCTTAATCACTTAATCTGCTGGTTAACTAAACAACACTAAACGCAGCTTGAGCTGCAGAATGGGCAGCGATCCTGCCCGAAAACAGCCAAAGTGATTGGTTTTATTGTTCTCCTGGTGTGAGATGTGCTTTCATCTTGGTGAACAGCAGTGTGAATACAGATCATTCAACAGCTGATGAATCGCTGAGGCGTCGACACACACATCTGACACACACACACACATCCACCCACACAAACAAGTTCGACACGAACACACACCTTTTTTCTCACACTGCTGAGAATGTGAGACCCATATGGGGCCACACTCCTCAGCAGCACACATCATTTACCACTTAATTAAGGCGATTATGAACAGTGTAAAATGATGAGATTCAACTCTTGCTGCCACCCTCACCACGAAGCATGATTCTGCATCAGGGCCAACACAAAAACCTGAAAATTATTTCCAGTCTCCTCACATTAACCTAAATTGAATAACAAATATCTGAGCTTTTAAAGTGAGCTGTGGATATGTTGGATATGTCTTCCATCCACTGTCAGAAAAAGTCACTAATTAACCCCCTGTGGGCTGCTATAATAGAAGTCATTATCTCTTTACCATTAGATTGGACACAAGTAATGGCACCTTTTCAAAATAATGGCCGGGTGTGAAAACAGAAGCACTTTACTGAATACAATGAATAAAAAGGCTGACGACTACACACAAGTGTTTAATTCTGGCTTAATTGTCATTCCCATGATTTATTTTCCTCACAAACAAAGAGCTTTGATGTCTCAGTCCTTGTTCACAACTTTTAAAATGAGAAATGAGAAATAAGACTATTTGGCCCTATTGTCTATCCCTAATGAGAAGATGATGGATGTTCAAATAACCCCAGAAGAAAAACACACAACATAAAACCAGTCTGTTTGAGACGTATGTACTTACAGGTTCTTGGATTTCTTCTTCTTTGTGCCTTCAGGGCTGACCTCACAGCTGCAGGGGGATCCGGAGCTCAGCTGAGGGGAGAGGAAGGAGAGCACACACTGCATCATCCACCTTCCACAAAGAAAGAAGGTCTTGTAGCCTCATGCAGACAGCATGGTTAGCTTTAACTGGCTCTTAAGCTACTAAGTCCTTGGTGTTTCTGGTTTACTCTAGGCTGAGGCGACTCCAAAGTGACTCATGAAAACGGTCAATCCATCCGAAGAAACCAAAGTAAAAATCCCACAAGACAAGTTCCTCTGAGGTGTGTGTCTTTCTCTTGCTGAATAAAAGTGAGTGTTAATGTGGCAGAGTGGCAGAGTGTGAAAGTCTCTGTCTGTTGTTTCTGTTGGCTTCCAACTGTGCCCTAGGTTTGAGCCAGGACCCTGGTTTCACATTACACTTTCTGACAACCCACACTTTTGATTGGTTAAGAGAGGAAGGGAAGTTGCCTCAGGGTTGAGGAAGGGTCAATCTTCACTAATCTGGTGGCCTGAAGTGGGCCCATTGTATGTGTGTGTGTGTGTGTGTGTGTGAGTGGGTGAGTGGGTGGGTGTACGAGGCTCTAAATAATAAGCCATTGTATTACAGGAACCCACGCTTGAACCTGAGTTAGATCCTGGCCACAGCTGGTAACATATGGCGGAGAGTGTTTTATGGGTTTCTCAGTTTGAACTTTGGAGTGATGAAATTTTTTGGCTGGCCTTCACTTACTCAAGGGGCTGTTTCACGATGGTGATACACCAGACAAAAATGCTCATCCTTTTAAAAGTGTATGAGGAGTTTGTGGTTTCCTTCAATAACAAAGAACACTAGTTTGAATTCACTATCTTGAATTCACTTCCAGTGAATTCCAAAGATGAAAAGTATCCAGGTTTGACAAAACATGAGAGCATCTAACTTTAATCTGTTGGATTTCCTAAACAGCAGCTCCTCAGACTGACTTCAGACTTTCCCAGTGTATTGCTGAAGAATCAGGGAGGATCGTGAATTCTTTCTGCATGAGTGATTTTTGAGGAACTTGAAATGTCACATGGGTTAGGTCAAAACATCTACTGAACTGAAATCCATGATGACCACAATGGGCATGTTGCAAAGATGGTGTGCCAAGAAAACAAGCTGCTGATTTAAAACCTGCACAAGATCATCAGATGTGTGGGAGTAGATGAGAAACTCAAGGTGGAAAAAAAATGAGATACTGTATATCACTGCTCTCTGTCATAACTGTGAATTGTTTAATAGTAACTGATTATATTGGGCTTTTGAGTCTTGGCGAGCACTCAAGACACTTGCGTGTATATTGGACTGTATGTAGTTTTTTTTTCACACATCATTCACACACTGCCAGACAGCCATCAGGAGCAATGTGGGATTTTAGTGTCTTAACCATCAGACCACATTGACCACTCCACTTCCTGACCCACAGTCATTCCTCAATTTATTACAATTCACAAGTTAACTTGATGAAGCTAAAGCCAGAGGCATTAATGTATTTCCCAGAATATTCCCTTAGAATATCATATTATTATATTAAAATATTATATTATAAAATTTTAATAAATGATGTACTAGAACATAATAGATAAGAGCCCGACAGTCATCCCTCTGGTTTCAGCACATGCTAAAAAAAGCAGATTTTTAATTTACCCTCCACTCATTACATTTATTACATTTTGTCAAGGTTGTAGATAAAACATAGATTACTTCAGGCTTTTTTAAGTCAGTAGCACTGAAACACAGGTCCATGTTTTGAATTAGGCCATGTTTAATGCTGATGTGTTGGGGCGAGTACAGCATGTTAGTGATAAAATATTATCATGATATTAATATATATCCCACATTTGGGTGATAGTGACAGAATTTAAATAACCCCTCATGTCTTTGAGAGTCTTCTCCTCGCAATGTTGAATTACAGCAGAGCTGGATTGTACTGCACTCGCTGCTAACACAAGCCTCTGGCTGAGATGTTGAGAGTCTAGTGTAAAATGCATGCACTGACACATTCAAGGCTTTTAAGCTGATGTCTCAGTTGACTGTGAAAGGTGAATGAGTGTATGTTAAGTAGCGGCCGTCTAAAAATAAGATCAAGCTAAGAACAGCAGCAAATATATTTAGAGCTGCTGTTTGACGGATGTGAAGGCCTGTCGAATAAATATGTGTAAAAGTGTGTGTTTATTGTGTGTTTATTAGGCTGTGAGGACATTTTGCAGGTCCTATTGTGACTTTAAAGGGCTTTTGAGGGTGAGGACTTAGTTTTAGGGTTAAGGGTAGAATTAGGTTTAGGTTAGGATTGTGGTAAAGGTCAGTTAAGCATGAATTTGAGATGGCTAAGGTTAGGGTAAAGGGCGAGGGAATGCATTATTTCAATGAATGTCCTCACAAGTACAGCAACAAGTAATTGTTGGGGAAATGTTTCCTTATCCGCATTATTTTTGAAAGCACTTGGTATATATTGATGAGACAAATCATTGATTAACTTTAAGTTAATCAAGTGTTACATTTCCAATTCAGAGAGATAATGCAATGATGTGTGACAATGAAGATTGATGGCTGTGTTTACTCACACAAAATCTTTGAATGAACACTGTATATTCTTCGATTCTGCGAGTACATGTAACTAAATCATCCATAAGAAAACATCAACGCGGGCCGTGAGCAATTACACGAGTAAGGATTAAGTCATCGAGAACCATGAGAGACATCAAAACATAATCTAATCACAAATCTCTGAGGAACGGCAAGCAGTCCTAGTTTCTACAGAGCCGACAGCTACGTTTTCCAAACAAACAAAAAAACAACAACATGACAACATTTTCCATCTCTAAGGACATTTGTTCTCACATAGCTCCTAGGATGGGATTAGTCAGTATCAGGATTGTGTTGTGCAGCCGTTGAAGAACAAAGGCGGATCGTCTGCTTGTCAGGTCAGGCTTTGTTCGGCTAACTGTCTGCATATGAGGACAGGACGCTCATTCACACTTGACTGCTATGTTCCAACTGAATAAGATCAACATGGAAACACACACGGGAGAATATATCTGCTTTTCTCTTACAACTGGGATTTTTGTATGCATGAAAACAGCTGAAATTACAGTAAATATGTTGCATCTGACTAAAGCAACAACATCAGTAAATAAAGTTTTGTAGAAATATGTCTGTCATCAGGCTTGTTTACAAGGATGTCTTGTATTGTCTCTTTGTTTTACAATGGTATCAAATTGTAAAGGAATGGCAAAAAGCAGAAGCATTGTTGAGGGGTTTTGTGTTACAAGAATAAAATCATAAAAAAAAAAAAAAAAAAAAAAAAAGCAGGAGTAAAGGATTAACACGTTTCTGTGAATTCGTTTTCTTTCCATCACACGCCCACACATGCCCAGACTGTCTGGAAATGGTCACTGGACCAATAAAGTCTAAATCCTTTCTACAAATAACCCCAGTGTGTGTATTTCAGTTCATGTGCGTACATATGTGGACTGCTCACGTGCCTCAGTGGATATGACGATATGGTCCCCAGAGGCGTGAGACGTGAGCCATTAGTGGTTACATCAGGGACGCATTGATACAAAGATAATAGTTTAACCTGACAAAGTCTGTGTCGCACATAATCACATGGGCAACTTTTTTTTTTCTGACAACCTCAAAACATGAATGAAAACCTAAAAAGCCTTTAAACATGCATACACATGACCTAAGAACATGCCTTTTGAGCTCATGTCGAGGGAGAATAGTGTGTTTGTGATACCTATTTAGGGCCTTCTCTGGCATTAACACTGACCTTGTCAGGACCAGTAGTCCTTGTGGATACCAAAATCTTGTCCTAATGAGGCAGAAACTAATTTTTGGGGTACTGGTTAAGTTTTGAGGGCAAAACATAAGGGATGAGGCTTTGTTTCGGTCATCCAAATAAATGGAAGTCAATAAACGGGTCGATGAAAGGAAGTATTTTAATGGATAGTTGCATTAACCTGTGTGTGTGTGTGTGCATGTGTTTCTATCCTTGTGAGAACCAAAACACGTCCAAACCTATCCTTGTGGGGACATTTTGCCTGGTCCCCACAAAGTGACAAATGTTAAAAGGTTAAACCCTTTTTCAAGGTTAAGACCTGGTTTTAGGGTTAGGGTTAGAATTGGGTTTAGGTTAGGGTTAGATTTAGGAATTTAGCTGGGATGGTTAAGGTTAACTCTTGCCTTTGCAGCAAGAGGTCCCGGGTTCACAACCTGGTTGGAACAAGGGGCCTTCTGCAAGGAGTTTGCATGTTCTCCCTGTGGTGCGTGGGTTCTCACCGGGTACTCCGGCTTCTCCCACAGTCCAAAAACATGCAGATTTGGGGATTAGGTTAATTAATTGGACACTCTAGATTGCCCGTGTGTGAATGTGAATGTGAGAGTGAATGGTTGTCTGTCTCTATGTGGCCCTGTGATGGACTGGCGACCTGTCCAGGGTGTACCCTGCCTCTCGCCCCATGTTAGCTGGAGATAGGCACCAGCGCCCTCCGCAACCCTTACTGGATAAAGCGGTAGAAAATGAGTGAGTGAGAGAGTGAGTGAGTGGTTAAGGTTAGGGTAAGGGGCTAGGGAATGTATTATGTCTATGCGGTGTCCACGTAAAGATAGTAAGACAGTGTGTGTGTGTGCTTGTCTTTGGAGATGAGGGATTAGATTATCATTGGGCAACTATAGGACAGATCTCATTTTCCCAACAGACTCTACATTCTTCAGTCGTACTTTTCACTAACAGACACATTGTAGAAACAACACAGTAGAAACAAACATGGCCTAGAAACAATCGTGACCCAGCCAACGCTGATCCCAAATCCTCAGACTGCCTAAAAACCCTGTGAGGTGAAGGAATGAATCTTGGTCTTTGTGTGTTTAAACTTCTCGCCAGTTCAACTCCAAGTGGTTTTCTTCATCAGACTTCCCTCAGGCTACTTCCTTCCTTTTCACTGGTCAGCTTCTTCGTATATTTGAAAACAAACTGACAGGCTGTCTGAACAATGTTATGTGAAGTCAGAAAATTTCCCAGTCTATGTGGTGCAGCATCAGATTGGTGCTAACTTAGACCCCAGTTTCCTGGCATTGTATGCTTTCTCTCTCTCTCTTTCGTGTCTACAGTATACACATGCTTCAGGATTACCATAAAGTTTTTAAAATATTACAATATTACTTGCTTACTTTACTGTTCATATAGTAGATATACTGTAGATACTTGTCATTTGGGAGAGAGTTAAGTCAAGTGTTGTATATTTACACAAGAACCAGAAGATGTATGTATACAAACGCATGTGGTTAAAATGATTAAATGTGATTTGGAACTTGATTATTTAAAGTTTTTATTACTACCTGGACAAAGACGGAGAGTAACATCTGTTGGTTAAGGCTCCTGTATTTGCATTTATCGTAACCTTCCACAAAAAAATGAAAGGGGAGAGGATGCACTGCGGACCATAAGTCATGTAGAATCATGAATCATTATATCAGTTATGTAAACTTAAACTTAATAATGTAAATAATAAAGAAAAGACCTTTCCTGATTTTCTGTGCTTACTTAGAACAGTAAAAAATGTGTGATCATGTATCCACAGTGGTATAAGAATGAACAGGCAGCAGTAGTTTGGCAGTCAGTGAGTCGAGAATCACAGCCACAGTTCATTATTTCACACTGTTTTAACAGAACGTGAGGTACATGTTAACAACAGGCAGCAGATTGTTTTATGTAACATCAACAAACAACAAAAACTTTTCTTTTTTTTATTTTAGTTTTAGTTCTTCCGGCATAAATATCTGATCAACTCCAGAATCAGTTTTACATATAAAGAGGTGGATAATAACAAATTTCTGTAATGATTTCTGTGGCATAAGAGGCTCTTTAAGTGTATGCTCTCTAGTTCATGGTACTATGTGTCCAAATCAGCTTTTGGGAGTTTATTTTTAGTCTCTCAATTAATTACAGGTATGTTCACTCAATACACAAATCAAGGGACCATCTCCCTTGGCAGTTAAAAGTGTGACACACCTCACCACACCTCAATTTAAAATGATATAGACATTCCGATAGACGTAAAAGCATTTTGTAATTTAACAATGAACAGTAAAATTATAAAATTGTTCTGCCAAAAATTAGGAAAAACACTGTCATGCCTGGCATCACTATGTGCTGGATCAAAGACAGGGCCTGACGATGTTGACTGCATTCTCTCCCCAAAACTCCTAATACCTCGTGTTATAAATCTTCAACATGTCTTGATTGTACACAAATGATCCTTTATGTTGTGGCGGGAATTATTCGTGTTGCACAAGAAGCACAGATGGATCAAAACTGTGGGAACAAACAATATTGTGTACTGAAAACCTGCGTTGTTTAAAAAGCACCAATCTAATTGTACTTAGATTACCTTGTTAGGGTTTAAGGTCAAATTAAGTTAATGAGAGTTGTCAATCATATATGAATCTGAATCTGAATCTGTATTTCAGCTCAGTGGTGAAGCTCCCTCTCAAATTTTATTCTGGATTATAAATACAAGCCCTGAGGGAATGTGATCACAGAGTCAGAAAAGAAAGGTTCCTAGTGTGTATTTTAAATATACTTGCAAAAATACAATTCCCCTTAATGTTAAAACATATTAGCATTCTTTTTGCATGTCACGTTGTAGTACACTAAGCAAATAACCAAATACAGTTTGCTTGTTTGATGATAAACCTGGCTTTTTCCCCCTTTTTTTGTCCCTTGTAAACATTTACACTTCCTTGTGGATCTTGATTAAATCATAAAGTAGACAAAAACAGAATACTTGGACTATGTCTCACGGGGGTATTACAGGAACAATGAGGTCTTTATAAGAGCCAGAGAAAAAAACATTTAATAAAGGCAAAAACTGATGTTTCAATAAAATAAACTTGGGAGAGAGATCACAATCACAAATGCTGGGGGAGCTGTACTGATTATCAGGCAATCTAAACAAATAGGAAACATGTCTGAAGTTTTCATTAAGTGATGATGAGGGTTTCCATCATTTATTCGGAAAGGTATAAAAATTCTCTGGGCAGGTTTTGGTGCCTTTTGACAGTTGACCTCAATTCTTCCTTTGTTTTATAGACGCCATCAGAAAACATCCTTGATATGTAAATTGTGGCTGAGTGCCTGGTATTGTTTGTGTGTATGTACTTGTATTTGTTGCCTCTTGAGGACTTTTTCCTGCTATAAATACTGACCTTGTCAGGACCAGTGAAGATCAAAACCTGGTCCTAATGAGGCAGAACCTCATTTGTGAGCAATTGGTTAAATTTAGGGCAAATATGTAGTTATATCTAGGCATTAACTGGTCATGGTTAAGGTTAGGGAAAACATGTGGTTTAGGCTGCTCAAGGAGATGGAGGTCCGTGCATATGTGTGTGAGTGTGCGTGTATGAGAGAGCGAGAGAGAGAGAGAGAGAGAGAGAGAGAGAGAGAGATCAATTGCACGAGAGATTGTGTTATACATTAAGTACAATGGTAAATTCATAATTATTTAGTAATATCTGAAAATAAACTGTAACCTTCACACAGGATACTGGCCCACAATGAGAGCAGCAAAATGCACTGTATATGTGCATGCATATGAGAGAGAGAGAGAGAGAGAGAGAGAGAGAGAGAGAGAGAGAGAGAGAGAGAGAGAGAGAGAGAGATCAATTGCACGAGAGATTGTGTTATACATTAAGTACAATGGTAAATTCATAATTATTTAGTAATATCTGAAAATAAACTGTAACCTTCACACAGGATACTGGCCCACAATGAGAGCAGCAAAATGCACTGTATATGTGCATGCATATGTGTGTGTGTGTGTCTGTTACTGGCTGATTCCGGTGTAAGTACTTCCCATGTCACAGGATGTTCAAGAACAATACTAATACAACGTCACATCTGAGAACTCCACTGAGATGCTGACGTGTTACCCTGTCCTTAAACTGGTGCTATGCATTAAAACATTTTTGACACTTTCTGACCAGCTCCTGACCTTTCTGCTTGGAGTTTTAATGGCTGCCGCTTCTCAGTTCTTGCCACTGATGGAGGTTTTTGCACGGATCAGCCAACAGGAGAATCAGTACACCACTGATTACCATTTTACTGCAGCTACAATGAGGAGAAGCATTAATACATATTTCCTCATGGTACAATGCCATAAATGTCATAAAATATCTCAGACAAGCCTCTATTAAAAAGAAAGATGAATTTGGCAGTTTAAAATATCGGTCAGTCACACTGACCAGATAATATTCTTATTATTCCTGGAAATCTATTTATGAAAACCAGGTGCATGGGAAAACATCTAGAAGCCCATTATATAACATCTCTATCATTGGTAATGTGCTCAATCAAACATCAGTTCTTCTTGCTGACACTGTAAGGTCTTTTCTTTGCACGAGTAGTTTCATTGTTTTTAGTAATAATAGCCTGGTTGGTTACTACAGCTGGAGGGTCAGTGTTGATACAGTGGACGTCTTTACCGTAATTACTTTACATTGGTCAAGTTAAGATTAACATTATTATAAAATGTGTTTATTGTTAAGTGGTTGTGGAATAGACATGGTGTTTTGTCTATTCACAGGACCAGCATGACAGGGTGAGATGTATGATATTCAGGAGGGGAAAGAAGGAGCACTGCAAATGAGACTCCGACTGCACCAGCTCATGGATTATGTGGGTCACACACTCATGCATAAAGGTCATGCTTCACCTCCCAGTGGAAGTAAACAACACACTGCAGTCATGGAATATCTGAATTTACTGTCTTCGTGGAGAGACCTGCCTGATTAAAACAAATGCTCCCTCTGAATTTTCTGAGAAACAGCAGTCCAAACTACAGGACAAACTTCACTTTGTCCTCTAGTGTGAAACCATGGATCATTATCTATTGCAACAGAAAAATAACTGTATAAATAATTGCTTATAAGCTATGAACTGCTACAGTGCTTGGCAAGACCACCTCTACAAAAACATGTACTTAAACCAGGCACTAAAAAATAATTGTAGCTATTATGAACATGCTATTGTGTACCTTTTATGTTTCCCAGAATGTCAGGACTACTCTGTTTGGGGTAAAAAATAAATAAAAGGACGACAGCATGCACATGGTATGAGTGAGGTGATTAAAGAGCAAAAGAAATCCTAAACAAAATACCACTTCATTTCAGAGATTTGAATAAAAAAAAGTAAACAACAAAATAAAAACTAATATACTCTATTACTGAATGTGAGACAAAAATGACGAGTGTGATAGTGCTGCGTGAATGAATGCAGTGTGATCACAGCAGGGAGAAGCCAAAAGCAACCAGGTGAAGACTAAAAACTTCAGTGTCAGGGACAAAAAGGTTATTTAACCCAATTAGATGTTTCATTTCACAGTACGTGCCTTAACAGCTTTGAACTCTGATTATGATTTCTATGTTCCTTCAGGGCCAATTGTTGCCTTGACCCTGTTCTCATTCGGTGAGGACGACATGTGTGCTCCCATCATCCCACCAGCATTGTTCACCCTGACTCCTGCCTCCGGGGGCGTTGGAGTGATTAGTGTGTGTCCTGTTTCTGCAAGTGCAGCTGCACAGTCTTGTGTGTGTGTGTGTGTGTGTCGCAAAATCAAACATAGCCAGGTTTTACATGCTGATGAGGAGAGAACGGCTGGCATACAGATAAAGTACAGCGTGTTCTTGTCATCTCACTGTGTGTACCATTTTTTTTTTTTTTTACTGCAGACAGAACATAGCGGGATTTGGACAAAATGATTTAGTCTTTGAAATCTATCATACAGACATCACGATCCTGAGCAATGTGCATTCAGCTTTCTAAAATGTTAGTGGCCAAACATTTCAACTTTATACTGGGTGCTGAGATTTGTAGCCTTTTATAAAGTCTGACGTCACAAAATGTTTGAGTGCTAATAAAGTAAGTAAATAATACAGATGATAAAAATTTGGAGTAGGAGTATTTCCTCCTTACTTACTAACTCAGGTGTACTAGTAGAAGAAGTTTTCTCAGGTACTCTTGCTATGTTTCATAAAAATACTGTTAATAAGGTTAATAAAATACTCTGATTATATATTACACCTCCGTTTAGTAACTTTTGTCGTTGACACTATTATTCTGCCTCTGTTTGGTCTTTGTGAACATAAATGATGTCATATCTTTTTTGTATGCTGCGTCCTTGATCTAAAAACAAGCAGCACAGGTGTTGCAGAGGCAGGTTCGGGGGAAGAGGCATTTATCCTGTCAAACTGCTCAATGACTGGGTTTCTTGAGCAGTAGAATTCACCTCTGACACTCTTTGTCTTTTCATTAATTCAGCAACTTTTTGGCATTGTCTTTCTTTACTAATGACATAAAACAAATCACTTCCTGTGTGCAGTGTCAGGATTTAAGTGTTCCCACTCTTCAGCTTGAGGTTCAAACACATTACGACAGAAACACTTTGCACTACACTATTGTTTGTCTCTACCACAGATCTATTTGGTTTAATTTCTATTTTATTTCTGTTTCGGAAAAATATCATTAATTGTCATTTTTCTTTGCCACATGGTTGGTATAGTGGTTAGCACTCTTGCCTTTGCAGCAAGAGAGACCAAGGTTTGCGACCTGGTCGGAAAAAGGGCCTTTCTGCATGGAGTTTGCATGTTCTCCCCGTGTGTGCTCCAGTGTCCTCCCGCAGCCCAAAAACATGCAGATTTGGGGATTAGGCAAATTGGAGACTCTAAACTGCCCGCAGGTGTGAATGTGGGAGCGGATGGTTGTCTGGGTATTGGCACCAGAATGTGTGACTTTTGTGTGCGCACGCGTGTGTACATATGTACGAGAAACTATCTATCTTTATTTATGTAACAAACCCCTGATTCAGACACAACACTGCAAGGGCAATGAACACTTTAAACATCTAGAATGGAACACAGAGACAACACAACTAAGAATAGAGGGGCCTTCTGGTTCCTGTCTTGGCTTACGCTTCATGTGCTGGCATGATCCAAGTCCTGTCACTTTGTCACCCAGCTGTATACACTGAGGTAGGCAGAGAACATGGGCATGATGAAAAGGTGTCATGACATCAGGCCAATATTAAGTCCTATGAAAGAAATCAATCAAATGTAGATTGCTGATAATAATGACTTCCCCTAAGCTGGTTACGGTACTGCAAGTCACGATATTGTATTAGTCATGTTTATCACCATTCTCATTGTCATTTACTCTGTCAAACCAGATTAATGTTACTTAAACTGAAATGGTGTTCATGTAATATTGTTTTCCTCTCCATACTATATCACTGGGGGGATAGAAGCTACAGAAAAAGCAATCTGTAACACTATAGTAAAAGGCAGAGACTTGTTTGGTGAAATTTCACTGTTACTACACCTACTCACAGGTAGTTCGTTAAACCCATGTATTAATAACATTAACAGCCAACAATAGGTGACAAATAAACATGTGGAAAGATAGTTTCATTAGCTTGCAATTAAGTTAATCTTCTGCTTCTTTGTTCAGTGTGTGCGTGGGTTTTCTTTGGGTTCTTCGGTTTCCTCTCACATTTAGATTTTGGGGATTTGGCAAACTGGACACTTTAACTTGGTCGTGGCGTGAATGTGTGAGTGGATGGTTGTCTGTCTCCATGTGGCCCTGCGATGGACTGGCGACCTGTCCAGGGTGTGAAGCCGTGGAAGATGCGTGAGTCAGTGAGCGAGCGAGCAAGTGTTCTAAATAATCCTCTACACTCAACTAAATGCCAAGACTCTTCAGCATGAAGGCTGGCATTCATCTGTCCTGCAAACATTTCACCTAAAGCTTTATTGAAAAAGAAACAAATGGATTTGGAAAACTTAAACTTTTAGTACTTTTACTTTGAAGCAGGTGTGGATATGTTGAGTTTTTGACTTGTGGGACAGATTTGTGACAGATTACATTCTGCCATTAAACACACCCAGCTCAAGCAAAAAGAGCTGAGAAGTAGGTCTCACAAGGGCAGTGTGGCTACTGCAGTCACTTAACATGTGTAATAAGATAGAGCAAGATATTCCGTAAAGCAAATGTGCCGCATGATAATAGGGGATAAGAATAAGAGAAAGAGGCCACAGAAACGTACAGGGTGAGTTTTGTAGCTATGTGAAAGCTTCCCTGGCTGGTGAAACGGTTTAATTTTAGAGGGAACAATAACAATGTTGTGGTAATTAACATTTTGTAAAAAGCTTTTCTATTTTATCCTGCAGACTATCAACAGGGGCACTTTGAAGGTTCTGCTTAGACATAAAAAAATCATTTTTTTTATTTGCTGGCTCTTTCTAGGTTTCTGTTTCGTACTATTTAAAGTAAGTTAGAATTTAAACCATATCTATAACCAGCAATCATCTGTTTCCATAATACTGACCAACCATCCAGATAGTGTATTTTTGAGTAATTTACTCACATATGTTTTTAAAATTGTAACGAAAACACATTTATCTTCATCCCAATTTTTGGCAGGAAAGAAGGAAAAAGAGCAAGTAACAGTTACACATCTTTGTAAGAATGAAGTGAAAGAGACAGTTCTTTCCAGAACACTGTTATTTGTTACCACAGTTGCTCAACTGTTCTCATTCTGTTGCACCTTCCTGTCAGTGTGACTGACTATCTATGTAGCCAAAATATTTTATGTGCATGTCTAAGTCAGTAAGAGGACACAGGTCAGAAAAAATTGTGTACACTTGGCAAACAAGAGACAAACAGAACACAGTTGAGCAGTGCCAAAGAACACTCTCGAGTTTAATTGGCAGCCCTAACTAACTGTTGGCGGGGGTTCCACTTTACTTTTGTGCGTGTGGTTCTTTTTTCTTTCAATACCTGTTCACACATTCCTGTTCTTTTCATTGTTGCTTCTGCTGCTGCAGTATAATATGGAAAATATCCCAAGCATATCTGTTTTGCTCTATTACCGCTGTGCTCCGTCAATTATATGTAGCCTGTATACCATAAGTGCCATAAGTTTGACTTTGACATGAACAACTGTGGACTTTGAAAATGAGCCATGGATCTATTAGTGAATTGTACTGTATTCATTTAGCCCAAGAAAAAGGTATTTGATAAATAAAGTAAGTACGTTTTACCTACAGTATTAAACACATTACTTCCAGGCCGTTACTAGACGACTAGTAACTAACTACATAATTTTTAATTATTACAGGTTAAGTAAGAAAATCCCCACTCTGGGGGGGTTCGCAGAGTAGATTTAACTGATTTTAGGATAAGCTGCTCTGTGTCATGGTCCCAGTTCCTGTCTTTTATTTTGTTAAACCGTTTGTTTCCTGTGTAGTCTATTGTGTTTTGGGTTTCAGGAGGCTGGCTGGTCAGTGAGATGGAGTCTCTGAGTGAATCCTGCACCTGCAACTCATTTCCTCATTGACTGCTCCTATTTAGACTCTGGTTCCTGGAGCCACAGTTGCCAGTGTGTCTTGTCTCTTCGGTGCAGTAACAGCTCAGACTCTATGACCATCTATGCTTGGATTTCTAGTTTTTGTATCACCCTTGCGCTTTTTTCCTAACTGCTTTTTTCTCCTTTTTTAGAATTGTGGACACAGAGCTCAGCCTTGCAGCCGACCAGCCTCTGCTCCAGTTGTTGTTTTTCCTTTGTCTTTCCTTTTTTGTTTTGTTTTTTTCTGTAAATAAATCAATTTACCTTTTCTTCCAAACGTTGAGTTTAACAATCAGATTATCAATCTGTCCTGATCAGAGTTTGTCAAACTCATCCATTAGTTCTTATTCTTTAGAGAACCAAATCATATTATGATTTAACATACTGTTCTGTGGTATAGTAACAGGCTCTACTCCTGTATCACTATGTCATGTATATGGTGAGGATGCTAAATTTGTGCATGAGAAATGTAGTTTTGACCAAATGATAATATTATATTTCATGTTATGATGTGGAAAAACAGCATTACATCATAAGTCTATTCAGAGTGGGCTTTTGTTTTAAAACTATTCACCTGGAAGTGTCAACCAGTGTCAACTTTAGCCGTATAAAGTTAATGTTAATTAAGTACAGGTGATAAAATCAATGGTCAAATCGGATGCTGTCTGTGAGAAATGGCAAGTCTGCATCCATTTTCCTCCATTATCAACTCAAAGACACAATGTTTGAAACTACATTTGACAAATTCATCACCACTGTAACAATAACTACTATATGCACAGTACGTTGTATATTACAGTTTATGGGCCACGTTTGCATATACCTACATAACACAATAAACACCACAAAACTACATTGAAAGTTAAGTATCTGTGAGGGTTTAACGGGTTTAAGGTGAAAATTATTTTTCTCAATCTCACAATACATGTTATAAGGATTCTCAACTCTCCAGGGTGAACTAAAATAAAAGTGAATGCGTGTGTGCTCGCTAATAACTTTTTATAATCTGTCTAGACTGTTAAGCCAAAGTTGTAAATAAGATGAGGAGACTGAGGAGAGCTGGGCAGAAAAATGGAAACCGAGTGTGAGTGAGGAACATTCTGGTTTTTTTTAGCATTGTGTAATATAAAAAAAAAATTCCTCAGTCTGAGCGCCGATGGAATCAGTAATATTTGTAATTTTAGATAACAGATATTAGATAAAGACACTCAGCATTCATCTTCCCTTTTTTTTTTTAGAGAACATCAGTTTTCACCCACATGATAAAAGATGTTTAATGTGTAATAGATGAATATTTTGACTTCTATCATTCTGCGAAGGTGAAATCCTGATGAGAACTGTGAAGTTAAACACTATAGAGTGTAAAACATCATGTTCAGTTCATTCACGAGTTTGTCAGTCGACACTGTTGTGACTGGACACTGTTCCGAAAGCATGTTCTTTCTGCTCGGTAAATATTGACATGTTACTTATTTAGCATTTTCCTGGTCTAGCTGGATCCCACATGGAATTGAGCCCTGGAGACCTTTTGTCCTATTAGTGTACAGTCAAATAGGATAGAAAACCCTTGTGTTTACTCGTAACACCTCACATTCACCATCTCACAGTGCAGTCAAAAAAATCCATTAGAGTTTTGTAGACCTTGGCACGAGGCAAATTACTTATAAAGTTTGTTTTGTTCCATATTTAGACAAAAAAAACACTTGATGGTTGACAATGACACTCACTGATACCTAGTATTTTTAAATTGTTTCCCCAAAACTCTCAATCTATTATTAGCTCTGGTCATGCGCATAAACACGTGTGAGTAACAGACCACAATCAACAAGAACTGTTTTGCTCTCGTTCTGCGACATTTGAGGTATAATTCGGAAAACTAAAGGGAACATGCACATTAGGTCCTAGGGAATGAGGAGAGGTCAGCACTAATAGATTTGTTTTGGAAGATTCCTAGTCGATGAGGTACTTGAACATCACTTAATGGTACGCACAGTTTACTAATATTTTTGCACGTGAGCCTAAAATAGCACATTTAAGTTCCTGTGGCTGTTTATTAAAGGGCCGTGAACATTTAGTAGAGGTCCTTGAACATTTACATCACACTATATTTTGATTATACAATCGTCCAAACACGTTGTCCTGAGATCACTTGGGCACACATATGCCTATGTGTACACGCTATTCTAAAAGGTATGTTTATTAAGTAAAACAAATATTATCCTCCTGTTGCAGTCTACAGACATGTAACTGTCAGGCACATTTTGGGGATAAAAATCATAGAGGTCTGTTAAAACACTTTTTTGTGGACACATACAATCAGTGTAAAGTTCATATGGGTATCCAGTGCCTCACATTTCTTTATTCCTCAATGTTTGTAAATTGATTTGATATTTTGAATTTAGCCTCTAGGACAAAGGGTGAGTCACTTAGGTCAGATAAAGCCCTGTGCAAACAGTTGGCTTGGCATTTGATTCCTCTGTGGTGTTCAGCCTGGTTTCTTTAGTCAAGCAAATAGAGCATAGATTCTTGTTTGTGTAGCCCACATATTTTGCTTTGATTTTCCCTACTTTACTCTAATTTTAAGCAACAGAATTAAGGAATATAATTTAGGTGTGCAGTAGTGCACAGGCTTTGTATTCAGATAAATAACAGATGGGCTCATTGTGTGCAGCGTGACAATACTAAATTAAAATTCCCTGCTCAAGTGTTGATTTTTTTTTTTTACGCTAAAAAAAGAGAATGAATCTCTTGTCTCTTAATGCCAGTGTTAAATATAAAAATTATTATTTCATATTTAAAAAAATATAAAGAAAACATAATTACAAAAAAATGCTATCTAATTATGTAATATAATGAATACACGTTCTCCCAGATGATGTTTCTCACTGCCTGCCACAAATTTTTTTTCTTTCATAATCCTCATGTGATGAGGCAGAGTTTGTGAGTATATGTACATGGACACATAATAACATTTGTCACCTGTACACAAGTTTGAACGCAAACTTATCAACCTTTTTATTTTGTATGAGGCACCACTGTGTACCCTTGATACAATGTAGGAATGTAAGCAACAGTAAATTGTTTCCTCCCAACATCTGTAACTACAGACAATATTTATCAAGATTTCAAACAAACATTCAGACTCTGTAAACAAAATGTTTAGCCTGCCTAAGTGTAGGGTTGAGTCCACAAGCAAAATCTGCTGGGATGCTACACAGTGGTGAACACCAATAAAAAGATAGGTAGCATGATGTCATCATGTGAAGAATGAGTTGGAGACTTTCAGACAAAAAGACCAGTTTAAATCAGTTAACACAGGTGACAGGCACACCTGTCACCTTGTTTTGAGGGCTGTGATTTGTCTCTGATGTGTCTTTGCAACTTTCATTGGACTTAAATTCTAATTCTAGATTCTAATTTCTACTAATGTCTTTTTACCCACTTTTAAATTTCAGTTTTAGTTGTATAACATTTAAATGGCACCATTACAGTGCCCATAGAAGCAAACACCTGACATCTCTCTTGGCCTGCACTATGTTTGTCTCTGGTTCTCTTTGAATTGATGTAACACTAAAGACATCAAGTAAAAGGTGCAGAGTGGAAAGAAACAGAACCAGAGCCGATGTCTGATAAAGGGCAAGTAAACACTGCCCGGCAGACAGAAAAAGACAGATGTGTGTGTTACTGTATGGGTCTCTTTGTGAGGACCAAAACAACATATAAAACATAGGGACTGGGGACATTTTGCGAAGGTGAGTATATTTTAACTGGTCCTCAGGTTCTGTCACCCGTTCACAGTGCTTTTTAAAGGTTAAGACTTGTTTTTAGGGTTAAGGTAATAATTGGGTTTAGGTTTATGCTTTGTGTCCTCACTGGGAAAGAAATGCAAAATATGTGTGAATATGTGTGTACCTGGTATTCCTTATGATGTGGGGACCTAAATCTGTTTACACAATCGCATTATGAGGACTTGGACAAAAATCAAGTCCCCATAACATAAATCACTACATTTTAAGGTGAAAACATGTTTTAAAGTTAGGCTGAGGTTAGGGTTAGGTTCAGGTTAAGGTCAGGGTTAGGGTACTAGTAATTATGGTTAGTCTCCAGGAAATGAATGCGAGTAAAAGCAATGTCCTCTGAAGTCATGGAAACCATTGTGTGTGTGTGCTGCATGTGTGTGTGTGTGTGCTGCATGTGTGTGTGTGTGAGTGTGTGCTAACCACACATTTGGCAACCAGGATTTTAACGAAGCTTACATATTGATTATAATCAGTTATTTAACTTGAATAAATAGTTTCATATTTCAAAAAGCTGTAATTTAGCCTTTATCATGTTATCACCCCCGAAACACTTCCATCCACTTGATCCCTGTAGTAATGAGACCACAAAAACCTTTGAAAAAGGTGGCAGTATATTCTACATTAATCCTGACTCATGAATCAGCATTGGCAGTCTTAAGTGGTCTAATAAAGTGCTCTTTGGTCAGAGGTTGGAGAAACATGCTCCACTAAGATATGTCACAAGGTCTATGAAAGCGGTTGACATGACAGATCATTTTAAATAATGGAAACACACAACACTCCGAGGGACAGTGTCCATGACGTCAACAGGTAGTAAAATAACCCTTGATTCTGCCAGGACCAATAGACTCCAGCTCTGTCTGCTGCATTCCTCCTCTGCACAGCTCACACACACACACACACACACACACACACACACACTGCCATTTAAGGCTGTTGAGAGTGCTGACAGACTTGGAACAGTTTGGTAGATACAAAGGGGAAATTCCTCTGATATGTCCTATACAGATACATTAACTACTTATTTGCCCAATTTGTGATTTGTCTATCCTTAAATATGTAGGATATTTGATATCACTGACTTTTTTTTCCTATTCACCCACCTACTTTTTTTAAGAAACAGTCATTAGGTTTGTAGGTGTGCAGTTTGTACTGCAGGGAATAATGCCCCGTAAGCATTCCAGATGAAGAGTAAGAATTGTAAAAAGACAATATGAAATACATTACTTGATAGTTGTCAGGACAAGAGGCCCTGCGGAAACATCTCTGTTATTTTCATTACTTCATCTTGGACAGAGGGAAGTTAGAGGACAAATATCTGAGGCTGCAGGGCAAACATGATGTGTCCAATGCTTCCCTCTGTTGGACACAACTGCCATCTACACTGAATCTAAATGCACAAATCCTTTTCAAGCAGAAGTCTCTTTGTAATTATTTGTAATCTAATGCTCATATTCCAGTACTCCTTTTTTTTTACTTGTCACTAATTGATACATTTATTACAGTTTCTCTCACTGCTGACACTTTTATTGTATTTTCTCAAAGGAGAAAACCCTTTAACCACAAACTAAGGCACTTCATGAGAAAAAGAAGTTAAAATGTTCTTAAGTTTTTCAGATTATACATTTGTTTCCAGTACTGCACATAGAGTAGATACTACATAAAGATGTAATGATAGAAATGTGGGAAACATACTGCTGTAAACAGTAATAAATCTTCTATATAATTCTATAGTATTCTACATAATGGCATGAGTGCACATGAAAGTTGCACACTGGAATGGCCTGCCCTGGTACATCAGATGTGCCCAAATGTTTAAATCATCTTTGAAAACCTAATTTTTCTTGTTCGCA
Source organism: Brachirus orientalis (assembly GCA_016785285.1). Lineage (NCBI taxonomy): Eukaryota > Metazoa > Chordata > Actinopteri > Pleuronectiformes > Soleidae > Brachirus > Brachirus orientalis. The sequence continues at coordinate 8,293,565 of JAFBJR010000905.1, forward strand.
TTCAGTTTAGGTTGAACTAGATTTCCACTTTTTGTGTATTTTATTGTGTTGTGTATTTCTTTTGTTTGCAGCTGTTTTCGTTCATGTCATGCAGTTTTATTGATGTGATTATATACAGCATTTTGGTTAACCTCAATGTCACCACTTGATGTCGCCCTTTATACAGAAAAAAGTGAATGGAACTTAAAGTCTCAGCAGCTTTTTTGAAGTACTGCTGATGCAATAGTGCACTGCAGTCAAAGAGCCGATTTACGCAGAATGTGTATGTAAGTGCATTGAAAAATGGAAATACGATACTGATAGTGATACAAAATGCAAACAGTACATTGTGTAAAAGTCTTAGGTCACCATTAGGTTCGTTATTTTAGCAATGCTATAATGACCATACAGTGTAATTATTTCTCAATCACTATTGGAACACATCCAGAAAATAAATGGCACCACCAACACGTGCAGTGTTAAAACGACAAAATTTTCAGAATAAAAACAGCTACAGGATTAAGTGTCAAATAGTTAGTGTGCAGATCGTTACATTTAAGCAAGCATGACCCTGGATCTCTTTAACCTGGAGTGGATCCCTGATTTATATTATTCTTAAAACCTGTGCTTTTTCTACTGTTTAATGTCAAGAAATATATGCTGGGAAAAAAGGGCCTATTACACCAGTACTGTTTGTATGAATGCTTTAAGTTCATTTAAATTTTGAGGTTTTCTTCCTATTTAACAGCAATGGCTGTATTTTACTGCAGTGCTGTATTTGTGTAATTTAATTTACATTTGACTCAGCACACACATTGTAATATTATCTGAGTGTGGGGTTGCTTACCTTCCTCCCAGAGAACAGCATACACAGCTGATGCATTGAGCCTCCATTCTTGGTCAGCTCTTTCTTCAGGGTTTTGGGTGATGGGAGTGTCCAGCCGCCCTTGTGGTGTGCTCCCCCCGCCTCTAGGCAGTTGATGGCATTGTCAGAGGTGAAACAGGGCGTGCGTGGATCCTGCAGGAGGCTCCCTTCACTGTGGGTGCGTCTGCGGAGGGAGTTCTGCACCCTGAGCCCCCCTGCTCCATGTTTCTCACAGGTGGCACCCTCCACCATGCTGCGCCGTTTGCTGTCACTCCGCTGCAGGTAGGCATCGTCACTATCGCCTTCATCATCCTCCTCCTCAGATTCCTCTTCGTCGTCTTCATCATACTCCTCTTCATCAGTGTTGGGTGAAGAGAGCGCATCGGCGCTAAAGGAGCGATCAAGGCGCAGCTCAGGGATGACAAATGAAGATGAGGAGGAGGAAGGAGGAGCGTTGGTATCTGGTGGCTCTGAGGCGTTGTCATCATCTGGGTTTGACACCACCAAGTTTAGATGGACCTCTTCTTCATTCATCTCTCCCTCATCCTCTCCTCCTTCTTTCTCTCCCCCCTCACTTATAAAACTCTTTCCACTTGCTCCATCTTCCTCCTCCTCTTCTTCTGGTTTCATGTGATCTCCATTTTTCACCTCTCTCCAGAACTCCATCTCATTTCCCTCTATACTCTTGCAATCCTCACCTTCAGTAGAAGGAGGTGGAGTGGGAGGTACCTTATGCCGCTCCTCGGATCCCACCAGACTACTAAGGGGCATGTAGATATCATCTAAAGGGGTAAGGGGCTCTGATGGGTGAGGACTGCCAAGGTTTGGAGGCTCTGAGGGGCTTGAAGGATAGATACTGCTTTCCTCGCCTTCTGAGCTGCGGGGAGGAAGGTCCAGGCAAACACCTCCTCGATCTCCTCCTACTCCGCCCAGCTCACATGAAGGGGCATCCACCTTAGGCTCCAACATCTACAAAATGAAACAGAGCAGGGAAAAAGAAAGATAGGGGTGGTTAATCATAATTATTGCCTCAGCTATATAGTTACTGACTTTGATTGCCACACTGCATGCTGATGTGATCCAGCTGTACTGCCAAAATTACATTTTTGTCCTCAAAGTGTCAGATTAATTGAAGGTAACCGTGCTGTGACATGTCCAAGGGGACCACAAACTTTACCCTGACTGATCATAACATGTACCTTTAATATTAGGATTTCAGACTCTGGAGCCAGACTTCCCTAACAAGAAAGTCAACCCAACACAAGGCAGTAAACAGTGACCTTGATCTCTGACCACCAAAATGTAGTCCATTCATCTTTGAGTCCATTTGAACATTTGTGCCAGACGGATGGAGGGATGAACAACCTGAAAACAAGATGCCTCTGGTCATTGGCTGAGACCAGGCATGGAGCCATAAAAAGATGACATAATAATAGTCATTCCATCTGGGCCTAAAAGCATAGCTGGTGCTAATTTTGCTTATTTAATTCCATCAAACCGACAAGAGCTGAAGAAGCCAGAGAGCACACTGTAATATCAGTGCAAGCAAGATCATATTGTGGTACACAGCTGTGAGCTACTAAACTGGAGCTTCTTGCACTGATTCAGTCAAAAATAAAAGCTGCTACTGTGGATTTAAAAAGAAAAAGCAAGCCAAACCTCAAAGTGTCTTCTAATCTTTTCAACCTTTCTGATATGTCGCTACCATTTTCAAAAAGAATACCTTTTTTTTTCACCCAAATGGCCACATCTATATGCTCTGCCCTGCCCCATAATGGAGCCTCCAGTGGGTGGATCATTACAAATGCACTTTGAGTGGGCCACCATCATCAAACCCAGAGAATTGAATTTCAAATTCAGGAAGGGATCAGCAAAAGTTATAAATGATACTGAATAATATCTGTCAAGAAATGCATTTAAAAAAAAAGATTTATCTAAGGCCATGTGCATGTTGATTGTCAACCTATTATATCTACTTTGTTTATACCTTTGTATAAAACTAACTGTCACATTGTTGTCATATTACACTATAACCCTGTTCATTTTTGACATTGCATATTTTAAAGGACCAAAAAAAAACAAACATTAACATGCTGTTGCTATTCCTGTTACTCTGTGCTGGACTAAACATGGGTCACAGGAGGACATCCACAACCCTGAGGGCATGCATCAGTACTTCATACTGAGATGATGTATTGGTTTATAAACATTTAAATTATGTTTGAAGTGAAGATTTATGACATTCGTGGGTGTTAAATGTCAGCCCCAGCTAGAATTCTACCATTGGTTGTCACAAAACTAAGAGATGTTGAATTGTTGGACTCTCAACTTTTAGTTAAAAACTCCGAAAGTCACTAATGAGGCATCCCCACTGAGGTCACTCTAAAAAGAGAAGAGGAGTAGAAAAGTTCCCGAGTCCAAGTAAAATTAAAGACATCTGAAAGATGGCAAGGGAAATTTGGGAGTACAAATAAAATTATTATGTTAGGAAAAACAAGCTCAATGGGACAGAGAAGTAAGAAATTAGTGTTTGTTTTATTCTATTGCACAAAAACTAAGTTAATTTCCATCTTCATCCTCCAGTTCACCCAGTCTCTAGACTAATGCTGTTAAACAAAGCTATAGTAATTTTACATACTTCGCAGAAGACCTACATAGACATTAAGGTCAAACGTTAATATACACGGGGGCATGGGAATAAAGTATACTATACTGTAAACTGTGCTATAAATATTTGCTATTCAATGTACTCCTGAGATCCTGACCTCTGTCTGCAGAATTAATCCTACCTTCTGATGAAGGGCCTCATTGTGATGGTCGAGTTAACCCATGACTACATGACTACAAGCTGCAGTCACAAGATGCAGTAGCTTTAACTGGAGATAAAGCTGCCTCCTCACAGACAGGCTGTTATATTGGACAAGCTGTTGGTGTACTTTTGTAACAGAAATGTAGACTCTAAAGCTCTGACCTCATGTTCAAGAAAGCTTTTGGGTTTACAGTCAGAACAAAATAATAAGAAGTAAATTTATAACTGAAATAGAATCTCCAGGAAGTATTCTACATAGCAGTGTGTGCAAAAAGAAAGTCAAACTATAGTAATTTTACTTTTTTAGTGTACAATAAGCAGAAGTGGTTATTTGCATTCTGACATTCACATTCTGGTGTTTCACTAGGGTTTCTTACATATTTGCTGTCTAAATTTTGTTATACCTGATTTATTTGTATTTATTTTATGTTTATATGAATAGGCACAAGTACATAGTACAAGTACAGCATTAAAAAAAGAGAGAGATTCACAAGGTTTTTAATCAGTTAGTGTTCTTTTGAACGGTTACTGTAATATACTGGCGATGGATTGCGACTAAGTGAATATATTCTTTGATATCACCTTTAAATATAGTTTTGTTCACAAGTGAGGGAAAATGACTTGTGTGATCAACAGGTGGAATCCAAAGAGATGCAGGTGTTGAACCAAGGGCCAGCCTTTATTTGTTATGATTTTTTAATTCCCAATAAGGCTGCGGTGAAGCACTTTCAGACAATAACTAAAAATATAATACTTGACATGTCTGGATGTCTTACTACCTAACAAGGTCACTTAAACCTCCAATTTTCCATTCTAACCACATCTTAACCCCACTGTGATCCAATCTAAATGCTTCACAGTGCTAAAACGTCGTCAAGGCTTCCGACTGATTATATGAGGGTTATTATTAGAATGAAATGCACATTTATCACATTTCCCTTGAGGGGAAAAGTGGAAGTGAAGCCTTTGTCCATGCAGTTCTATCCATTATGGACCTGTTCTTTAGTTGCTCTGATCAAAACAGTGAGCAAAAATCTATCGATCCATCTATCTATCTATAGACACAATAGAGCCTGTCAGATACACATGTACTGTAAACACAGCAATTGCACACACACATGCACACAAACATATAAAAAATCCCATTAACCTTGCGTATCTTCTGTGTCTCTACTCACATCCTATCTGAAGATAAAGATAAGTGCCAACATATTAATAAATAAATCAGTCTTCAAAGTCTTTGTCAAGTTTTGACATTTACCAGTTTTGCCTTCCCCTGTAGTGTTCTCTCCTCTATGAAGCTGCTTCAAAAAAGATCAACCAAAAGACAAAAGCTAATGGGCAATGTGACCATAGTCTGCTTTTTTTTTTTTTCCCTGAAACTACATTTACTGTATGTATGTGCATGTAGAATATACAGTGTTTTTAAATGTCATCCAGGAAAATAAAAACTCTGGCTAAATAAGGGAGCAAAACAAAACCAGCACTTAGAGGCAGAGAGAGCAGGATGCTGGGTAATAGAGTGAACAGATGAAAGAGACAAAGTGGATAAGACAAGCAGAAGGGACGGGGGGGAGTCAGAGATACACAACTACATAGAAATGCAATGTGTAAGAGTAAGAGGGCAGAGAGAGAGAGAACTAAAATGGGAGGTGAAAAGAAGTGAGGCATAAATCTTGGGGGGGAAAAATACCCTTATTCTCCATGTAGACAGGCCATTAACACCATTAACTAGCTAATGACAACCTTTTTGAATAGTGTGGATACCAGTTTTAACAACTTTTGGTCTGGTTCAGTCCCAAAAACATGCATTCATTCATTTAGCTTTAACTGAAAAACTGTTCTTCAATGCCTTGATTTAATGGCTGGTTAATTCTTTGGACTAGAGTGAGTTACCACTCTGTTTCATCATGACGTAAACTGTGTCTGATATTTTGGTTCAAGGACAAAGCCATACAGATAACCAAGTTAGTGAGCCACAGTGAATGTCACTTCATTTATTCTATTTTTGGGTAATTTATTCAGTTCTTTATTTACAGCATATAAAACAGGAGGACATTCATTGTAAGTCATCTTGACTCTCCACTTCTGTCAGCTTTCTAATCAAGGCAACATGCCTACAAATAGAAAAATGAAAACTCCTGTTCTAAAAATAGACACTCCATCTCATGAAAATGTTTATCATCCTCTTGCACCACTGTTGGATAGTGGTATTAATATTTTGTTGATATGTGTTGCCAAAGGCTTTTATTCAGACACCTGGTCAGTTGCTGTAGGAAGCGGTAAAGGTGATATCTGTAAAATATGTACAACAGCATTTAAAACAGTTACTGCAAGATTCAAAACTGCTAGGCAAACTTCCTGAAACTTAAAAAATAAGGAGCTTCACCTAAACCTGGTGTTACACTGCATTCATGCACATACTGTACATACATAACCACCCTACTGTTTTATTTATATAAACATCAAACCCTTTTGATTAATGTTCACATGTCAGCAATAGATTGAAGATTGTTACAGTGCAACAGCAGCAGAGATGAGTCTCTATAACATAGTTATAGATCATTATTATATTATATCATTATTGCCTTTTATGATTTAATACATTTCTTATATATAGTCCCTTATATACAGTATATATGTTCTCTTTAATCATCATCAAAGAGTTTGCATAACATCCTCAACGAGCTTCTAGTTTTATTAATATCACTTAAGAGCTGATTAATGTAAGGGAAACAAGAAGTCAACATAGGCTAAAAAACAACCTGGAGGCAGCACAGTGGCAAAACCCACAGTGGCAAAACCCTTTACCCTTTTTTAGCTTTACGTCTGTACAGCTGGGCTGAGACACATAAGGCAAAAAAAGGTGACATTTTTAAGACAAATTGGGACATGGAAGGAGACTACCCTTGTCCTTATGTCCCACATAAGGCGGACTTGTTAGTATGGAAATATAGTTTGAAAACGTCACTCAGACATTAATATTCTATCACCACAGATACAAATAATATAAAGGCCTGGTAGTTAGTCTACACGTAAATTGAACTGCAGTAGATGAATGCAAAATGTGCATTTCCTGTGTTACACTAGAAAAAGTGTAATGCACACCTCCCGGTGACACCAGCAAAATTAGTCTAGTTAACTTAAAATATACTTTGTGAAATAATGTGCAACAATAATGTTACCAGTTACCATGGAAATGAGAGACCCAGCCCAGGGTAGCAGCTGTGCTCCACTCCCTCCAAAAGCAAAAGATGTAGCCTCTGAACTCTGTCATCTCAGTTTCTCCAAACCACTCCTGCTTCTCAGTTTCAAGGTGCCAACTTTCATCTTCAGCTGAATCATTCCTCCTTTCACTTATCTCTACTTAATTTCCTATGTCCTAGTTGATTTTAGGTAAGACATTGCATTAAAGAGCATTTGTTTCTTTCCTCTTTCTTTGTACCTCATCTAATATTAATGGTTTAATGTGTTCACCAGTATACTTGCCAAATTCGCCCCAACTTCAATAAATTCAGCTCAAGTCAATTAGCAAAGCTGTTAAACTACTGTACATGAAGGGACATGGGTTTTATTCTCTTCACCTTTGTCCCTCTTCTCAATTGCTCACAGTATGTCAGGTTGGACCTGCATAATAACAAGTTTCCTGGCAGGATGTCCAAGTGATGCACCCAATCAGTCTGCATTAACCTGGCTTTTCAGTCTCCTTTACATGGCCTTTGTGAGAAAACACAAACTAAAATGTAAAGAGTAAGAAACATAAATGAACAGTGAAAGTTGATCACACAGAAGTAAAAAATATTTCTACCTCCTTGGTTCCACATTTAAATGACAAATTATTTAATTCTGTCCCTTCTCATCAAAAGTAGCATACATATTTAACTTGTTAACCCAATTTTAACAAACTGACTTAGATTTTTGTTTTAATGAGTAAAATATACAATTTTTTGTCATATGAAGACATTTTTACGTTACATTGTTGCCTGCACAACATGCACAAATCACACTGAAAGGCAGTATTAATCAGTACTGATCGAATATTGTCTTTTCCATGATTCCATCAATAGATTCTACATTCTGCTAATTCTCTGGTGTTGACCCGGCATCCTGTACACCTGATTATTCTGTAAAGACCTGTTTTCACACTTTACCTTCACAGATCAATGGAGGGGTCTGACAGATAAAGGGCTATTCTTCTCTCTGTGAAATAATTGGTAATACAGGGTGGTGCATTGTGTTGCATGTGATGAGGCCATTCAGAAATTGATCATCTATATGGTGTGGCCCCTTAATGAGTTATTGGTATTACACAAAGCAATAATGGCTTTTAAACCTTCAGACTGCAGATTGCTCTGGATGGTACATGTGAAAACATACTTAGGTTACACTTAAATGTACAGGCTATCTTTCTGTCGGATAAACACAGGCTTTACTCTGCAAACATCAGCAGTGATTATCTTATCAGATGCTGCATGATGCATCCTCAACATACTGACCTTCTCTAAATTAGACTTTATAACATATGACATGTGATTTCAGGAACGTCGGAAATAAACCGTGTGGGTGTCGACTTGCATGAGTTTTTGTAACAGCCTGTGACATACAGTATATGTTAGAGCAAGTAACTTAAGCTATGATTATAAGTCACTCTGCGGTTTCATGAGGTTCATAGTCTCCAGATGACAATTTCACACAGCAACAGGTTTAAAGGGTACACTGATTTTAATCTGAATGCCTGCTGTTGTGTCAGGCTGCATTTTTTGTAGAAGTCTTAGTAGTTATTGTGTTCTTTATCATTCTTTCTCTCTCATTTTTCAAAACTAGACTTTGATTTCTTTTCAATGGCTTCTTCATGCCTTCATCGTAAACATTTAAGCTCCTAATCAGGGGAAGTTACTTCAAATGTCATTGACGTAACTTGCGCAGTCACGCCAGGCAGCTGAAAACAATGTGACCACTGAGAAAAAGGCCTTCAAAGAAAGAGTGGAGAGAGGAAGAGAGAACGAAAGAGAGAGAGCAACAGAGATAAGTGAGAGAGAATGGTGGAGGGGTTTGTGTGTGTGCGTGTGTGCGCTTATCCATGTGTCAGGAGGAGGACACAGAGAGACGATGCATTTATCTTCTGCTGGGTTTGTGTCTTTTGTTTTTGTGTGTGTGTGCGTAATGGATTTTGATGTGTGACATTGTTTCTCCAAGGTTGTCATAGGTTATATATAAATGCATCTCACATGCTCAAGCTTGGGAGGAGATAAGACGAGAGAAGAGGAGATCTTTAAAACTTCATATGGTTTACACCACTGCCCTGTCAATACTCACGACAATAAGACACAATGATATCTATCATTTTAATCACAGTATATCAACAGGTACAACACATACTCCACAGTCCTGTTTCTATTTCTCTCCTTTTAAGAGGATAATAACCTCACAATTTCCTTTAATGAGGAAGAGAGAAGAGCAATTTTCCCCAGTGTGTGCGTTGTTGTTTTTTTTCCCTCTGGTCCCCGTGTTTCCTCTTTTCTCTTGTCTCTATCACTTTCTGCTTGCCTCTAACATGGTTTAGAGTAAGTCCTCTTAATGGCTATCTCAATACCGTCCTCTATCTCCTTCAGTTTCAGTGAAACTGAGAGAGACTCCCTAACCATGTGGAGGACTAAATAATGTCAATGACAAACAGCCAGAGCAGAAGTGACTTAACAAAAAGTGCCAAACAGGTATGAAAACAATTTGTTCTGAAGAAAATACTTTACACAACTCTTGTTGTGAGCGTAGATACCTTATATCCAAGGCACTTATAATAAAAGGGAGCCATTAAAGTGTTAAGAGGAGGATAGGGAGGAGGAAGGGAGGATAATTGGGGAAATTTACAGTATAGAGCCAGAATAAAACAAAGTGGAAAGTAAACAAAAAACTAACAAGGCAAAAAAAAGTTAAGTGCAAAACTGCAAAAAAAGAGCACCACACTAACTCAAAACCCCTTATATGTGTCTGTCATAAAGATACCCAATGACAAATAAGCCTTTATTGCTTTTTCCTATCATTCCTCTCATCTCTGTCTTGTTTCTATATTCTCTCTGTACGACCAAACCCCTCCCTGCCTCGCAGCAACACAAAAATATCAGCATCTCAAGCCATCCGCATGCATACTTGAAAATCTCTTTTTTCCTATGAAGCTAAATAAAAGCACGGTAAAATGAATTTCCATGAACGTTCTTTGTCAATCACGGATGAGAAATGAAGTTAAAGTATCAAAGAAAATAAACCATACCTGGCAAGATGAAGCAGTTCCAGGTTATAATCCACTAAAGGCAGATGCAGGCACTACACACATCCCCATTAAAGTGGCCTAATTCCTCTGTCAAACTGGTGTGAGTGTTAGGCTGGTGTGTGTGATTCTGCCCGAGTGAGCTAGGCCAACTGAAGTGTGTAGAGAGAGAGAGAGAGAGAGAGAGAGAGAGAGAGAGAGAGAGAGAGAGAGAGAGAGAGAGAGAGAGAGAGAGAGAGAGAGTGAGAAAGGGGAAGAGAGCGAATGCCCACGAGGCTAAGAAGGTAGACTCCCAAGCTGCACAAACAAGTGAGAAGGGGGAGAGGGAAGAAGAGAGAAGGAGGAGAGAGAGAGATAATGACAAGAGACAAACAGGCAGTGAGAGCTCAGAAAGAAGCATATGTGCATACATGCCTGCTGTGTAAGTCCACCTAACATACTAACGGATGTATAACGCCCCCAGTGACTACAGATGGGGGTCTGCAAATATCATCTGACATATATCTGTCTTCACAGCACCCCCGCCCTCCTTTTCTCTGTAAGGACATTAGGGCACTATTCAGTCAGATCCCACAGGATGCACAAAGCACACAACGGACACCATTGTAAACACACACACCCAGGCATTCGCACTCTAAACACACATTAAATGTCACACACTGCTACACACTCATAGGCTGACAACAACTGCAACAGGAAACATGTTATTTTGCAAAAAAAAAAGAAAAAAGAAAGCTAAAATTGACATCCTAAATAAATCCAACCTTATATTATAGTTCAATTATAGTTGAAATCCTACAACCTAACCATTAAGATCTGATGCGTGAGGAGGACAGGAGGATGTCAAATTAATCTTCATGTAGCTCAAGTTGGATTGATCCCCACGGATTTCATTATATTTTTATTGTTATTGTCTAGCTCACTGTCGATATGTATTACATCACTGTTTGCCCTCTATAATTGCACTGACTCATAGCCTGCCACAATATCCTTGACGTGGATGACATCAATGCAGTATTTCTAGTCGGACTGATGATGCCTCAACAAGGCAGAGACCAGGAATGACTACATGAACCCTGCAAGTGAGCTGGGAATTGTTTGCCTGCAAAGCCTGGCTATAATTGCATCTTCTGCCTTCACCAGCATGGGTCTGACTGTTGTTCCATAAAGGCAATTACATTTTCAGAGGTTGCTAAGTTGTAAACAAGCAACACCAAATAATCATGTAAACACAGGAAACTGTTAAGCCTGCTGCATTAGTGCTTCAGATCATATGGCTGCTAATTTTGTAACTCTGCCACAAGAGCAGAACTGTTGTGCTGATGTTTCTAGAAATCATTTCATTTTGGGTCAACTATAAAAATAGTACGTAAATAGCAAGTAAAAATCAAATCAATAAATAAACAGGACACATTTGAATTAGTGTTATCTTTAAACACCTTGTCCAATCATTATTATAACACAGTTCAACTACTTTGATACAATATACTACAAATAATAGTAACATATGATATAGGCTTAAAAGTGACAGAAGGTGGCAAGTTTAAGAAAAGTCTTGAATAAACCATTATTGTACCCTTCTGTATGAAGAAGTGTACGTGCTGTATGTGAGTGGCTTATGATACTATTGGTCTGTCTCGTTCTCATTCATGGATCATCTCTCTTTCTCGCTCTGTTAACTCAAGAGCCTCTCGATGTTACTAGAAAAAAAGGTCTTTGAATCTCTTCATTGCGACATGCAACATTTGACTCTGGCAGGAAGAAGACACACACCTGCTGTCGCTCTCTACATGGTTCCTCAGGTCAACAACAATCCATCACGGACAATATCCTTCGAGAGGCAAATGCCAGACACAAATCAAGATGGTTTCATAAACAAGAGTAACAGTTCAATATAAGTCTCTGCATAAACAATAGCATGACCTCAAAATCACACTGATACCCAAAATAAGAAGCAACGGAGTTTTCTGATCATACCATTTTTTATTAATTTCATGCATAGATAGAAAGAGTAAAAACAAAAAGAGAAAGCACCCATGCTTCTGGAATTACGTGAGCATTAACTCTCCCAAAAATGTGCACACCTTAAACTATCAAACCCTGAATAACAATCTTAACGATAAGTTACTGTACAATATCATTCCTTAAAATCTGTGCTTGTAAATGTGAGTAACTTATTGATAGTTTTGACTTTACCTGGGACAGCGTTTACAGACATAAACAGTGCACCTCACACACAACCTAAACCCTGGCAAATCCACATATTTTGATTGCATTTATTGAGTAAATAAGTTCCTGAAAGAACTTTGAGCATGACATTTATAGCAGTAAAGAGAAAGCGAGCATACGTTACCTTAGACACAGGCATCTGAACGAAAAGTGGGTTGTAAAGTGTGCTATGATTGCTATGTGTGCCAAAGTAAAGCAAAGACTGGCACAGTTCATACACACACGCACACAACAGCAGAGCACATGCACAAGCTGCTAATCCAATGCGCCCATTAACTGCTCCCCCTCTGTACGTTCCTTGGGATGTGTCAGTGCCCTTTTTTCCTTCTCCTTGCTCTGTTTCTTGTCTGTGTTGTTGCTGCAGTCCCAGTTTTCTCCCCGAGCTTGGTTATAACGTGTGTGCCAATGTGTGTGTGAAAGACAGTAAAAGGAGAGAAAGACAGAGAGAGAGAGAGAGAGAGAGAGAGAGAGAGAGACAGAGAGAGAGAGAGAGAATGGGGGGTGTAAAACAGGATTTGATGAAGGACAGGGAAATGAAAAAGATGGAATCAGAGGAGACAGAGGTGTGAGAGTGGAACGCGGAATTGGAAGAATGTGATATATTAAAAATGTGGAGTAAATGATGGTTATGTAAAGATCAAATGCAACTAATTCTGAGGAGACCAAAGCAGTGTCCTTCATTTTACCCCTCTCTTCCTCTCTTTCTCTCGCTCTCTCCCCCTCTGCTATTTTTAGAAGTTGCTCTGTCGTAAATCAAAGAACTGAATCAAAACCTATCAAAGGGCAGGATGTTAAGTGCCATGTATTAAACACCAAATAAGACACACACACACACACACGCACACGCGCACACACACACACACACATTGTCTGTAACAATGTGTCTGCATCAGACCTGAAGGGAGTCATGTACGCTATTTATAAAGCCTTATCTAATCACGTCATGTGCTAATATATAATGGGCTTTTCAAATAGCTAATTTAAACATTGTCAGTTGAACTGAACAGACCACTGTCTCCCTCACTGCCTCTGACTAAAGGTATTCTTGTGAGGAGTCATTTCTGCGATGCCATAAAGTAATAATTGACATTTAAAAAGTTGAATATAAACTCAGGTCATATTTCAGTGTTGTGCCCATTTCTTACGCATTTTGTTTCTGCAGGTTACTGTCATGGAACGTTTATAAGTTCTTAGTTCATGTAGTCAAACAGAATTGCATTAGTTGCAGATTTAACAATTATCTCAGTGCAATTGTGCAGTTTAGCAGAACAAATTAAAAAAAATGTACTGTATATAAATAATGTTGAGAATGTTGCGAACGGAGTCCTGACTCTACTGTGCTGTCGTAGTTCTGAGTCCATGAGGCTATAGCTTCTGTGCTGATGCATTACTGCCATTATATAACATAGTTATGAATAGTTAAAGGTGAGCTAAAATAAAGCCAAACACCATTGCATCAAAGGGAAATCATTAATGTTTAAGCAGAGACAAGAGAATGAATCCTACAGTACAAGCCACAATGAATAACATCACTGAGCTGTGTGAGTAATGTACGTGTGCGTGCGTGTGTGCGTGTGCGTGTGTGTGTGTGTGTGTGCGTGTACATGTCTCTAGTAGAATAAGAGGACACATTTTGATCCATGCCTAAGGGTAAGTACTAGGATTGAGTTAATGTCAGGCTTAGGTTAAGAGTTAGGGTTAAGCATTTAGTTTTGTTGGTTAAGGTTAGGGTAAGGAGGATGGGAGTGCATTAATTTCATGAATGAAAAATAATGCTGCTGTGTGTGTGTGTGTGTGTGTGTACATGTGCATCCATGGGTGTGAGAAAAGACAAGTAAAGAAAGGGCAAATGGAATTCATCTGTGTCTAATTAGAGAGATTGAAGGGGAGTGTGTGTGTGTATACCTAATGTTGTTGGGACTTAAATCTGTTTACACAGTCACATTATGGGAACTTGTCTTCCTTATGGGGACAAAAATCAGGTCCCCAATATTGTAAACTACTACATTTTAAGGTGACAACGTGTTTTAAAGTTAGGCTGAGGTTAGGCTTAGGGTTAGGGCGCAAGTAATTATGGAGTCTCCAGGAAATGAATCGAAGTCAATGCAATGTCCTCTGAAGTCCTGGAAAGTGTGTGAGTGTGTGTCTGTGCGTGTGTTTTACAGAGAAACAAAGGGAGCAAGAGAAATGTTAATCATGTGAACATAGCACAAGTACAGATGTTGGCCATATTGAAATTAACATTAAGATTTACTCTCTTTGAGAATCTGCTGTCCAGGCTGTTTTTATCAAGCAAGAGGGCTTTCACTTACAAGCTCCTTGTGTATTTTTTTTTATTTATTGCTTATAATACGCCACTTAGAATAAGATGACAGGTGGGTAGCAGTACTAAGAGCTCACTTCTTTCCTTACTAGACATCCCATAAAAATAAACTGTCACAAATCACACATACTGCTCTCAGCTTCTTGTTACCCTTCTCCTCACATTCTCATGTCATTCATTGTCACCTGCCGAAACGCTGTATAGGTGTTCTCCAACCAAGTCTAAGCTTAAATACGTATCTGTGACCACATACTGTTATCATTGTCTTCCTAATGATTTCCTCTCTCTCTCTCTCTCTGCCACAAGTTTTATTTGATTTACTTTGTCTTTGTTGATATTATAATTAAAAGAATAAATAAATTGTAAAAGATAATTTCATAACAATTCATCAAATCTAGACAGAGGCTCTCAGGTGGCACATCCCGACTAATGTCATAAAGAAGGTGTTGTGTGTTGTTTCTGTTGAGAGTCATTACAGTCTAATAAAAGAAAATTAGAGTAATGACTAAAGTGATGCAAAGCTATCAACATATCATCTCATTGTTATTTTGTGTTAGTACTTAAAATGTAGTGAGACATGCTGCTTAAAATGCATATTAACCAAAGCTTCCTACCAGTCCAGAGCTTCATGTCCAGCATTCCTTGATTTCTTCATGAATAAACAAAGAAAGTAACAGAGAGGGGTTCCTATTCACACTGTGTCACTACTTCCTCTGACATAAATGCTGTACTATAATCAGATTTTCATAAATGTGAAATAAAACTTCCATAGTAGGAGAACAGAACAAGCTGCCACCAACAGACACTCTGTTCATTAGCACAAGCCATCTTGCTGCCATTGTTCTTGTGAGCTTATGCTCTCATGTAGAAAATTTATGCAACTTTTACAACAGACAGTTCTCCTGACTTGAAGACAGAGTGTCAGGATTACTCATTAGCTGCTATAACCATCAGTGATGAAGAGCGGCTGTCATTTTCAAAATGGCCAGTCCTGCTTAAATTCCCATTTGAGAAAATGTGCGTGTGTGTATGTTGTTTGTGCAGGCAGCTGAGCAAATTTATTTTTCCAGCAGCTTAGTGCCTAACGCTGTTCAGAGAAGAATGCACCGGAAGCGTTCCAAGGAAGTAGTTCAGAGACTTGAAATGGCTTTTGGATACTAAATATTTGTTTCTCTACATTAAAGACAGAACTAAACTATTCATCATATAAATTATTAGTTCACAAGCACTTGTATAAAGAATGATGGGGTCCTTGTTGCCTTGAGTCCAATGAAAGATTATTGGTTATCAAACATATCATCTGCAATTGTGCAATGCCAACTAAATCTCCTGCTTTTACTTTGAAGGCCATCAACAGTAGTTTTCAAAGTGGCTCAAATTTGCCACACATAAATAACCTGCCTTTAACTTAAAGTTTAAATATGGGTTTGAAAATCTCTAAAAATGGAAGAAACTAAAAATAATACAATTAATGCAAATTGGAGGTCTCTGTCCAAGAGTATTTTCTGTTGACTGTGTAATGATCTCTTGTTCATTACTACATCATCCCCTTAAACAATCTCCATATAAAAACAGAAACTTTCAAACACTTATTGTCCAGATTTTTGTCAAGGAGAAGCAAATAAAGAGTTTGGGAATCGGAAGACTGCTGACATCAATCTCATTTGCTTTAAAAACATGAATGAACAAAGCACAGAAGGGGTTTGATTTCTACAGTGTGAGTATTTTCTCTGCTCTCGCGGCGCACTTGAACAAAACTTCTGAGTCAAGTGCAGGTGTTAGCTGAGTAGGGATTTTCTCAGAGTTGTGCATGGAAGGACGAGTGACACAAAGGAAATTAGTAATTCAGTGGGGGGTTTTCTAAAGCTCCTCTGCTGCAATTTTAACTCAGTGGTATGAATTTTATACAAGTGCTTTGAAGATTACAAAGCAACTTCTAATTGTGACTCAGCATTGACAAAAAAGCAGAGGTACAAATATAACTCTGTCACTGTCTGAGATGCCATTAACAAATGAGAAAAATGGATGTGGCCTACAAAATTGTGAATCCAGATAGAGCCCACATGTCTGTACATCATTTTGGTATTTTTATCTTGAGAAAAAGATGAAAAGAAAGCAGAAAGGATTGAATTTCCTTCATATCTCCACATTGAAATTATATTAAAATGATTCCCATACAATTAAATACTTTTGGAGTTGACTAAATACAAACTATTTGCCTCTAAGGTATTCTGGAGAAATGCAATCAAAAGTGAACTAATTTGTCTTTTATGATTAAGTATAAACTCTTTTGCCTTCAGGACACCGCTTAGATTTGCATTTAATAAGAGATTAACATAAAAGCTTCAAATAACCACAAATAAGAAGGTACACGTGTAGGTATGGAAACTATGCACGTGCCCTTGCATTATAAATTTTAACTGAGAATATACTCTTATTTGAAAAATGTGTGATTCTATGTGTGCATATCTACCTGAAGAACCAAACACTTTATATGTGATCACAACATTTTTGGCTTGATGTGCTGTAAGAGTTCTCACATCCTTTTTAGATGTATCCATTCAGGAGAGTATTTCCCAAGTTTAACTAAGTGCGAAAAGAGAGTGGAAGAAAGAGAGAGAAAAAAACATTTATTTAGCAAGGTCCAGCTAAATCTGAATGTACTTGAACCAAAGAAGAGAATGGAAATATCAGTTTGTGTCTGTACCTCTTTCTATGACTCTTGGTACTAACATGCATTTTAGGTGATCCAATCATCACTTTCATTATTTTCCATAATCGCATGACTAATTTGGGGTTGTCCACTAACTGGACAGACAACCACCAAGACACACTGTGAACTGATGACTTTAACCACTTGAAAACACAGACACATGTGACCACATGTCCTTTGTAAGTTAAATCCTAATTGGTCTCCATGTGTTCCTGGCAAGAACTTAACAAGAAAATCACTCCAGGATGTGATGGTTGTTTTGGCGACAGCACGTTAACACATGGAAATATGGAGAGGAGCACTGATGCCGCTGACGTATGAGGTAGAAGTGCAATTAAAACCAAAGGCCTACTCTCCATCTGGGGAGATGGTTCAGTCCGAACATGACTAGATATGACTAGATGGCTTTTACTGCAACCAGGCTGTTTTATTAGAGTGTTGTTGACAGCCTATAACAAACATAATATTTTGCACACCAATTTTTGCTTTAAATCTTTGGGCTTTAAAGTCATCATGGCACAGCTGTAGGCCATCTGCATATGTATGTACATATTTCCACTATGGCAAGTTGTAAGGGGTGGGGGGCCCACTTCATTTTGATTGACATTTACTGTAGTCAATATTGCCACTGCACTGACAACACATCATGGTGACACAGGTAAACAAGAAAGAAAGCCTACTCTCTGATGTATAGGACTTCCTCTCCCACCACTGTCACCTACAGTATATCTGCAGAGTTAACTGAAGAGGAAGTTCAGAGTGATGTTTCCGAGGAAGAGCAGGTTTGGACCAATACTCATTGCTGAGGTGCTGAGATGGGAGAGACCAGAGGAATGCAGGCTCATGGAATGTCGAGTTGGGGCATTTGATTGAATGGGAAACAGTGTACTCCCCCACATACAACATAAGTAATTAGCATTCATTACATCATCATCATTACACCCATATCAGGGCAACATGAAGAATAACATTAGTTACCAAATACAAAAAGCTCTGTCATTTGAAAAGGAAATATAGTATATGGTAAATGTATTTACCATATAAAAACCATGGTCTGTATTTAAATCAGCTTTTCCAGTATAAATGACCACTGATGTATCCCTTGCCCAGGGATACATCAGCATTTATACTGGCAGTGCAGGTGATTGAACTCCAACCCTCCATTCTACTTCTGAACCACAGCCACCCAAACATTGTCCACCCAAACATGTCCTCAGTGATCAGCGGAGGTTGGATTTGATTGATGGAGTTTGGATAAATGGCGTAGACTGTCTGCTAAAGTTGTTGTATCAGTGAACGATTCAACACTTTACACAGTTTTGTGTAATGTGTTAATTCATTTCTTTAGGTGCACCCCAGTGACTTCAATCACTGGAGAAAACAAATGATAAAAGAAGTGAGGAAAAATATGTTTTGTGTTCCTAAAACAAGTGTAAGGTCTAAGTCTGGGCCAAGAACTGCGTCATTTACACTTCTGGGAAACACATGGGGCATTCTGAATCTTTTCACACAAACCATGAGGGTAAAAATAGAATACACACATGAATATTCAGAGAAACACACACACACGAAGAGAGAGAAAGGGATGAAAGACTGTCAGCTTGTCATTCTCCCTCACTGTCTTTCTCTCCCTCTTTCAAGCGCTGATGAAATGAAGCGCTAATGTACAACAGGTGTGCCATCCACACACCAGGCTATTTATCCCTTTTAATCACCTTTCAACTTAACTCGAGCAAATTGGGTTGGACACATTTTAAATTGATGGAGTGAATGGGCCGCTGCTGTTCATCAAATATGTAAGACGTGAGGAATGGCGAAAGGGAAGTGAAAAAGAGAATGCTGCCCAAACTTACATTAATCATCTCTCATCAGCAGTTTTGAAGGAATAATTGACTTGGCTTTACACGTATTTCTCAACCTTCTTTTCAAAATGACCTGTTGGAGAGGCTGCCAAGAAAAGTAAAAAAAGAAAAACAAATTTTGAGGACTAAGCTAACAAGAATTGGGTCACAGCTGTAGTCACTCTTTTGCAGTGAGCATTTAAGGATCAGTTTCAGAGAACCTTTGAATACACCGCTATTGACCACTATTGAGCTACAGTGGGGACAGGGTCAGACGACCTAACCCAGAAGTGATTAAATTCCATTTTTGATTCCTTCACAAACAATTTAGTGCATTATAAAATGCCACATTTTGTGCATGGTAAGATTTTATTAAACTCAGTGTGATTAATTCACTGCTTCCAAAAATTATACTTGGTCTATAAATGTGACCTGCAGTCAAATAGATGGTTGACACGAGAATATGTCCGAATCTTTTTCTGCACTAACACGGTTTTAGTTTACTTTTTCCTCTTTCACAGCCTTGCTAATGAAAAACAGAATAAGCAGTGCTAAAATTCCATTGTGTAACAATGGCTTACAATTATGAAGCAAACACAAACATGCTGTACCTCCAGATAAATACTGCTGCATATAAGCAACTATTTGTCAAAGTAACTCCACAGCCCATTTATCAGTTTTGCATTTTAAGCGAAAATCAGTTGTACTAAGAAAAATTAAACTACAAACATCACCTACTTTGACCCATAATGTAAAATGAATTATACAAATATGTTAATGAAGAGACAAAACGAAGGAGGTGGCTATCCAACCACAAATCCTACAGTACGTAAGCAGGACTTAGACGTATTATAGCTGTCACCACACCACATGTAAACTATGACAACACCTGGCTCTCCCAGTAATCAGTGATTAGAGTCTAGTGGGAATAATGTTTCAAATGATTGTGGCAAATAAAATTTACCCAACCTGTCAACATAGTGTAGCTTTGACAAGGCGTGACACAGTTAAAAGTGCAGTAGAAATACTTTTGTAACAAATATTGAGTCATAACTGAAGAGTGACCGACAGGACTGAAACTCCATTTAGCTGCCCTAAAGTGGAGCAACTATTTAAACGTAAGCAGATAAAAGGCAGCAGGATTAAAATTCCCCAAAGAAATGTAAGACCTGAGTGGAAAATCATAATGATGGCAGTGTGAGCCGCAGGAAATTGGTATGTTACTCACTCAGCCTGCACACTTGAGAGTGAGTGGTATTCGTGGGGCAGCTGTGATGTGATTGTCCCCAAATACATACGTTGCCATGTTATTATCTTTGGTTAGAACTGAAAATGGCTCCATGTCCATGTGGCCATACCTGCTCAAAATGTGGAACGTGAGGCTCCCTCCTCTGAAGCTGGAGCTGCTTGTCAATGTTGTCCTTCAGGCACTGACACACGCGGCGCTTCTGGTCTGCTGAATAGGCTTCCAGGCTCAGCAGGCAGTCACACTTCTGCAGACATACAGGAAGAAGGAGAGAGAGAGAGAGAGAGGGAGACAGACGGACAGAGCATGAGGAGCAAGAAGGGTGGAGGGAAGAAATGGCCAATTAGGCATCTGCTGTCAGAGAAAATAGACAAGTGTCTACTGCTACTTGGATGGTGAAGGTTGAGACAGGAAGAGCATGAGTGAACAAATGAGAGGATTACAATAGGAAATATGCATGTGTGAAATGAATGGAGTGCCTGACATTTTTTCCTCTTGTCTTAGGACACCCTCTTTAATGAGACTTTCTATCAGTGTCTGCCTATGTGTGTGTGTGTATGTGTGTGTGTGTGTGTGTGTGAGAGAGAGAGTGGGTGTGTGTGAGAGATGACAGAGCAGTGAGTGTCTTCAAAGAGGATAATGACTAACAAGTGGAATTAATCCATCACAGTTACACCTTTGTGTGTATACACTAGCATGACTGTGTGTCTATATGTGTCCAGAGGAAGAAAATTAATGACAGTATCCGTAACTAACACTGGCTACTGGTGCCAGTACTTTTTGCAGACTCAATTGTCATCTCGACGCTGCACACTGTAGAGTCACAGCCCTGAGGGAATCAAAACACTAGCATTAGTGAAATTAGATAATAGCCACTATCCACTTCATGCAGAACTTGATATGCTGACAAAATAATTACAGTGTCTGTGTCTTTACTGTGTCTAATGGTAGGAGCACAAATCAATGAATGTACCCTTGCTGGGAAATACACAAGAATAAACAAATGACAGCCAGTGCTGACGTCAGAATTAGTCAAATAGCTTTTCACTGAACAGATTATAACTATAATCTGTGTTTGATCTGACTAATATCCAAATGAAACATTTGGTGGATTGATGGGCTTGTTTGCTTTTGACTCCAGCAAAGTAGTTTTGAAAATAAAAGACAAAATCATTGACAAAGAAAATGTTTTCATCTTATTCCTGTTCTTATTCTTATTTATTTCAAGACTAAAGTAACCCGTTGAGTTCTTCTCTGTTCCATGTATGTCACATTGCTGCTGCTGCTTTTTTGACATTTATGACCTGACATTTTTTGGGCACAAGTCATGATATAAATAGATTTTTTTTCTTCCCCATTTTTGAGCAAATCCTCAGAGATTGACAGAAGCCCTCTGGGCTTTTCTTAACACACACTGCCCTGGTCAGGGGTGACTCATGCTCCTTGTGTATTTGCCTGATTCCTGGCTGCATGGGCTTCTGCATTGCCTGCTGTGTTGCTATCTGTTGGACTGTCTGTCTCTTTCACAATTAGTGTTGTGTTAGTGCTGCGAATGCTGCTGCTGTTGTAGGGGTTATTGGCACAAAGTGTTCAGTGGTTAAAACCTTGTCATTGTTAGTGATGCTAATGTAAGCTAAATAGGCATTTAAGGCCTGCATCAGTGGCAGCAATGTGAAAACCTTTGACCCAGAATAAAAGACAGGATACATGAATGATGGAATAATACCCCAATCTAAATCAAAAAATATATAAAATAATATCGAAAGTAAGTGATGCAGAAACAAATACAGTACAAAACAGAGAAACAGGTTAAGCGAAAGCCCTTATGCAGTTAAGCCTGACTGTTTTCTGCTATACCAAGAGATGATGAAATACGCGCTTTTTCACAGTGGTCAGAAATCAGTGGTGATGTTCTTTGATAGTCTGTTAGAATGCAGCAGGGGCCATAATACTTGGAACACATGCAGACACACACACAAACACGTCTACTTCAGTGTCAACAATAGCTTGTGGGCAGAACCCCATAATATTGCTGTGGGTGAAAATCTCATGATTCTATCCAAGGCTGTTTTTGAGTTTTTCACATCAAGAATTAGAAAACATGACATTCTACAGTTAGGATACAGCCAGCAAAGAAACTGCTTGTTGGGTCCGAGTTGGAAATACATTTGCCATTAAGCAAAATATGATCCTGCATCCACTAGTAACTTTAAAGGCACACTGTGTAATAAATTCATCTGGTGTAACTACTGATTGTAACAAAAAGAGAATTATGGTGGGTGAGAAACTCGCTCTGGCTGGTTTGTTCATTCATGCTGCAGTAAAAACAAAGTAGTGCACGATGGTTGCCTCTGTAAAGCAAGGGCCTTGCTTCTGATCCATACAAAAGGCTTATTCTTGTCAACAAAGAAATTGTTTAATGTTATTGCGTGTAGTATATTCCATTCCTGCCACTAAACCCTTCTAAATGTTGCACACTGGACATTTAAGGACACTTAAATCATGAGCGGACTGGACATATTGGTTTAAATTCAAAGGGAGCATTAACACGTGGTTCTATTTTTACTGGGAAGGAAGCCAATAACCTTTTTGAAGCCTGGACATACAGGTATAAATGAAAATAAAAGTCAACTTGTTAATCATTTATGAAACCATTATTGATCTGGTTTTCTCAAACCACATCCGAACTTCTGGTTCTCCTTGTCTAGTTCAATAGGCAGGTTGTATATTTATGGTCATTTGGGATTTGGAGCCATTAAGACGTCTACCATCAACTCTTAAGAATTTCCATTATTACTAGCTGCACTAAACCAATGCAATAAACAAGGAAAATGGAGTATAAGTTTGGACATAAATGAACAACATGCCCTGGTTTGGTATGACTGGAATTATTTTCTTCTGTACTTGACTAATGGCATTAGCTATCTGATGACCTGACAGTTGATTAGTTGATTCATGGTTGCCAAAAGACATCAAAGTGACACAAGCCCAAAATGAAGGTGTGCATAATCTCCAAATTGAAACATGGTCATACCCCAGCATAACCATCTTTCAGTCATGTAATGTTTATGACATATGTTACTGCACACGCAACACAACGGCTCACAACAAATACACACACTTACCACATGAATCCTACGCCATGAAATAATGTCTGATTCCCGGTCTTCAATATCCTTTAAGTCTTAGTTAATTAAAGTAATGCAAGACTCAGGCTTTCCATAAGACATTGCCTCATATGGCCTGGTCTTTCCATGCAAATCTCCACTGTCCCAAAACACATCTGCAATACAGCTCAGCTCAGACTCCCAGGGGCAAACGTGCACCTGCATCCCCACAAACACATAGACATGAGTGGACGCTCTCACACAGTCACAAAGCCTCTGAAGTCTTTCTACAGTTCCAGTCTGAACCCTTACTATAAATAAGTCTTACAGTAGATACACTTTCACACAATTTAGAAAAGAAAAATTAAAGAGCAACCAGCTGGGGCTCTCTGCTTGGTGAGTCATGGTGAGCCACATGCCTCAGAGATGTGAGGATTACATCCCTAATATGTTGAAGAGAGGAAGTGTGCATGTTTACACAGTCGTGGTGTGCAAATATGAGTTACAAAGCGCATACTATACTGTAAACCACTTACTGACGTCATGCATTTTGTCTTGGGTAACAGACAGCAGATGTAGACAGGCACAGATGTCATTTGTATTGTAAGTAATACAGCATGCACTGTAAATGAACCATGCTCTGCTGAGGAACACTAATGATGATTTATTTGTGTGAGCTATTGATTTCCATTCCTCTTGTTTATTTTTATTTGCCATCGTTAAGGATTCAGTGACTTTTAATTGTGCATTACTATCTTGGATTACTATCCCTACATATCATCGCATTACATCACTTAAAATGATTGGTCATGCCAGCAAATGAGTAAAATGTTGTCAGCTGGCCATGAACCACATGTTTTAGCCAGGAATCCTGTAGAGCCAGCTGGGGCTTACTATAATGTTGGCATTGCAATCTATTTCACAAGACAGCTGTCTCATAGTTTAAACCAAATTCAAGTGGTACACAGTTTTGTGACACATAAAGAATGTTTGCCTGTCATTTTTAGATTAAAGCAGTCGAATCGAAATTGCGCCAAATAATCTGTGGCATTTGAACCCTTTGGAGTTTGACAGAAATTTACTGGAGTCTTCATGAAACTCTGTCATCCTATCTTAAGGGATTATCATCAAGTTGTTTCTTGGCAGCAAAAAGCATCAGGATAGGGACCCAGCAGCATGTCGCACAATCGTTTATGCTGTGTATTGTAATTTGTTAGCCACAAAATCAGGTATTGAATGAAGTATTATTATCTGAATAACCTAAACTTTCAGAACCATGTTGGCATAAATAGCAAACAGTTCCTGTACTCTTGCTCCGCTCTTTATAAATCTGCCCGTTCAAGAGATAAACATGAGAGCTAATGAAGCAAAATTCAATGAATGGCCACTGGCCTGACATGGAGTGGCTAAAAATACAGGCAGCATTTCCCCTTAATCAGATTGATTAAAGTGCTCCGTGGTTAAAGCCCTCCCCCCTAAGCCATCTGGCAGATGAGTTTTCGGACTGGACTGCTGTCAACACAACTTTTCTAAGCTTCTTCTGTGCAGGTTAGGATGACTTCACTGACAGCTTATGTACGTGATACAGTTGAAAGGCCAGAAGTTCATTTTCGACATTGCCAGGAATAATTAACCCACATATACTGTACACAAACATAAAAAAGTGAATTAATGTTTTCTGAACATCCAACACATATTTTTTGGGCCCAAGCATTGGAATTTCTAGAATTTTTTTTTTTTCCCCAAAGGGATAACATTTTTTACATCCTAAATGTTGGAAGAAATTGGCACGCAAATGAGAACTGGCAAAATTTGTACAAAATAGAGATAATACATGAAGTGGCACAAAGTGGCTCAGTGCCAGCCCCAAAAGTGAAAACAGGTAGGACAAAGCAAAGTTGCACCGAATTTCACAAAACACGGGGGAAACATGTCACAGCCCAAGACCAACAAAAAGTCTATGGAGACCATGGCCTCAAGTCAACAGGAAGTTGACCATTTTGAATTTGGCCTCTATTTTGGCAATTTACTGGTTTTGGGGGAAAAAAAAGGAACAAACTCGTCTGAGCACATCAATCATACAAACACACACACACAAAAAAAACACATCAATTTGTACTGAACATATCAAAGATGAAAAGTAATCCAAAGGTCTTGCAGATTCAAAATGGGGTTGCCAAGGCAACCATCGGAATTTTGCCAAATTTTGACCATTCACCATGAATACATACATTGACCGATACTTGAGACAAGAGACCCGACCAGAAAATATCAGCACATGAAAATTAAGTCAAAGACATAGTGCCACCTGCTGGCAGGGTGGCAACTGTGAGGGCCCACACAGTGCTGCTAGTTTGGATTTTTTAAAAAAAATCTTTTTTTCAAATGTGATTCAAACCTGATAATTTGCATGAAATGTCTGATTATGTTATTTTTTTAGTCATATCATTTCCAAAGAAGAACAAACAATGTTCCAGCCAATCTTCCATATCTGTATCCCCAGTCCGGCACAATCTCATCTTCAATTATCTCTGCACTGTTTGCACACATCACTCATGTAAATTTAGCTCTGCTCTTGGGATAAACTTCAGTCGGAAGTTTGTTCATGCACACATGTTGGTGTTTTGAGAGTACATTAGAGGCTGATGTACTGTAGCTCACTTTCAAAAGTGCACACAACAAGCCAACTAGTAACACACAGAAGGGGCTACAGTGATCACAAGTAACTGTGCATACTACAGAAATTTAGAATGATATATTGAGTATTGTGGCAATGTTACATGTCCATAAAGCTAAATGAGACCAGAATAAATCGTAATGCCTCTTAATATTGCAGTAGAGAATACTCTACCAGAGAAGCCAGAATTATTACATTTAAAATGCAAAGTGCCTGTGTATTAATTATTTATATCTGGCCACACTCCTCAGAGATTAAAGAGCATTTTTTTTCCCCATAACAAGTACTTATAAACTGTCAGTATGGGAAAAGTGTATTCACCCATGACACTGTCTCTAAAAACTGTTTAAAGCGTAAAGCCCCTATTCTGCAGCTAACTTTGCGCAATGCCTGATTTTGAAAAAAGACAGTATGTATAATTTCAATACTTTACACTAAATTGTGAACATTTGTACTTCAATCAACAAATAACATTACAAGGTACCATATACACCAGTATTTACCTGAAAAAATGTCAAAAATAGATTTAGTTACTCTTCAAACTCTGTTTTTATTTAATATCCATATTGCTATTAGTATGTCCTTATTTTCTTCTCCAGCAGTCTTTTTTAATTTCTGCCACTAACCATGCAAGATGTATGGCTCTGAAATGAAAGGAAATGTCAGTTGACCGATCCACTTTTACGGTGTAGGTACATTTCAAACATTTGTCATTATTAAAATAGTCACCAGTGCATCTGATAAAAACATGCTAGTTAATGTCAATAGATTTCATTACACACACACACACACACACAGACACAAAAAAGAACATTTTTATTTCACAAAATCTAATAAATGTGATCTCTCCTCCCACAGTCCAGAAACATGCAGATTTGGGGATTAGGCCAATTAGACACTCTAAATTGCTCATAGGTGTGTATGTGAGAGTGGATGGTTGTTTGTCTCTGGTGACCTGTCCAGGGTGAATTCAAGCCTGTTTCCCTACTGTATGTCAGGTGGGATTCGGCACTAGCACCCCCCCGCCCCCCCCCCTCATGTGAAGGATAAAGTGGTAGAAGATGAGTGAGTAATAAATGTGAGCTCCTCTCAACGCTGTGGTTTTCCCACACTTTTAGCTATTTCTAGATTGTTTGTCTGGTTTCCAGCTCTGAGCACTTTGGTGGTTTTACTAGACAAAGTTAGCATGAAAACAGCATGTAAAACGGAGCCTTTGGCCCAAAGCCCTTTCTAAAGCCACTGGGGAGGATGATAAGCGCATGACAGGGACAAAAAGAGAATTGTCCCTCGAAAAAGACACTTGAAGACCACATCAGTGAGGTTGGTGAACGTTTGGCTTTTTGTGTCTTTAAAAATAATTTTTCATATTCTGTAGATGATAAATTTGATATTTTTTAAAGGGATTATATTTAATGTTGATAATACACATTTGACGATATTCTTTAAATACTACAGCCCAATACTGATAGTATATTTCTCTGGAAATTAGGGCCTTAAAATTTTATTTGCAACCATAAAAACTAATGTAATGTGACGACTGTCTGACTATAAAGGCTGCTGTTGCATTACCAGGACAGTGACACAAAGATGATGCAGTCTGAGCACTGCAACAATTTAATCTTTAAGGTAAGGTTATGTTTAGGTTAAGGTGCAATTAGTCTCCAGCAAAGGAATGAGTAAATGTAATGTTCTTGGAAGTCTGTGTACGTGTGTGTGCACCCAGGTTTTTGGTACATGTGTTGGTTAAGAATATTTTAAGATTACAACTATTAGTAGGTACAGTATAATAATTTAGTACACTATTTACAAAACAAGGTAAATATCACAGTGGTGTCTATGATCACCCTGACCATCTCACTGCAATCAAATTGTTAAGATGGTAGTCTTTATGTAATTAAATTTAGATGTATAGCCAGCAGAATTGCATTCCTGACAATCTGAAATGGCACATTAAATCAGAAAGAAAGCTAGGTATACTTTATGTTGTGGCTCAGGTGGAGGGAGGAAGATACATCTCCGTTCAGTCAGACCCCAGAGAGACTGGTCCTGCCCTGTCCATGTTATGGATGGTTACCATGCTGCTGGTATTTTGCTGACTAGAGCCCCTGGGTGCATATCACTCATGCCCCACCTTCAGACTGCAGTGGCAGCCTATATGTCATGTAGTCAATGATGAGCCAGAGGACAGAGAAACTTCAGTACATGAAGAAACCCTGTGTATAGAGCCTGCGTAGTCGATGTCACACAATCCCATCATGAAGCACTTTGAACCGAAACAACAGCATTTTGACTGCACTGTTCACGCCCATAGACATATATAACCAGCAACACATACAGTATGCCAGGCAATATGTCATGCTTCTTGTCTCTCAACTAGCTCTTTATATGTTTCTGGATCTTGACACTAAAGTTGGCATTCAGATTTGCACTTTTCCGGTCAGCAGTTAAGGGGAAACAAAGGGGAATATAACTTAGAATGATTGTAAAGTTTTTACATCTATTACTGATGTTACAACATATTGAAGAATACTGTTGGTCTGCAATCATGCTGTGTCCATACTCATGAAAAGCATGAAGGGACATTATAAGGGTGAGATATATTCAGTGGGTCAAGTTCTGCAATACATTGCTCAATCTCCCCATATATTTTAAAGTGCACATTAAACACTGACGGCTTGAAACCAGCCAGCAATTTTACAGAAGCTTTTCTTGCCTCCATGGTAGTGTAGACAAAGTAACATGTTTACTGGTATGAAGCATGTTAGTCTAAAATTTAAAGCATTACTGTAGTTTGGGACACAATAGATGAAGGTCGTCCTGCATATAATGCATCAAGAGCACTTTGTCCTTTTGTTCAGGATGTGTTCTTGCTCCTACAAAAACACATCAATGGTAAGTGCATAATTTTACAGAGAATTAAGTTTCTATGCACAGCACTGTAGCATAGATCCCGGTGCTCCCTTGCTGTTCCACAGCCTACACATAAGCCACCACACTGTGATTTTACCTAATTTGGCACTTGCTGCCTATAAAGCTCCACTGGCTGACGTCACACAATCCAGTCATGCAACTGTTGGAACCAAAACAATGCCATTTTGTGAAGAAGCCAGTCCATTCAAATCCACAGACATACAGTATATAAGGGGCAGCATATATAGCACAGTATATCAGGCAATATGTCATGCAACCCTCTTTGCCAGCTCAAAATGAGTGAGGATGGCTAATAGCTGTTGTGCACCAGGATAACAAAAAGTCGGGGACAAGGGGAGGGTCTTTTTACCAGACTAAAACCAAGAGAGGCTGGATCACTGCAACAAAACAAAAGGTGTCAATATATGAACGCACACAAAACAGTTTCTGTTTGTGTAGTGATCACTTCATATCCACAATCCAATGCTTACTAACATTAATATACTGTTTATTTTACATGCTTTTATTGCAATTTCTAAGTGTTGCCTAGAGTAGGACAGGGGAATCTTTATCAGAAAGTTGAAGAATACTGTTGGTCTGCAATCATGCTGTTTCCATACTCATGAAAAGCATGAAGGGACATTATAAGGGTGAGATATATTCAGTGGGTCAAGTTCTGCAATACATTGCTCAATCTCCCCATATATTTTAAAGTGCACATTAAACACTGACGGCTTGAAACCAGCCAGCAATTTTACAGAAGCTTTTCTTGCCTCCATGGTAGTGTAGACAAAGTAACATGTTACATCCAGAGCTCTATTGGCTCCACAACACTTTCTCTATGCTGCTTAAAAACATAACTAATAATTCAAAGTCAACGACTTCAAGTTCCACATAAAATATAGTCAGCATGTATGGCTGTGGGATGAAATTATCTGAACAATACGGCACACATTTGATATGTGGATTGCAGTTTTTGTCATTTGTGTCAGAACAAATATGTAGCCAGTGATTACAGAGCAACACAAGGAACAATATAAAAGCACTGAAGCACAAATATAGTTTGCAAAAATGAGATTCACCATTGTCAAAAATTACAACATGATTAAAGTCTCAGGGTTGTTCTACTTCAGTCTGCACAAAAACATACTGCAATTACAGTAGCTCTAAATTTTATTTAGGTCTGAAATAAAAATCAGCTCAATGTCCAACAACTTTGAACAAATTATGGGTCAAACTCAGTCGAGGCTGAAAACAGCGCTGCATTTAACAACCACTCAGTCATCTTCTGCATGATAAATGACACCATTCCTGTGGTAGCAAATGAATCTCCATCAAACAGCCACTGCATTATGATTTCACTTCTTTATCATTCTTGCAACTGAGTTAATATGAATCTCTTTTTCGAGATGGCCCTCTTTCAGAGGCACTTACATCTCCAGTGTCAGATAGCAAATGCTGCTGAAGAGAGCTTGACTCCCTGATGAATCTCTTCTTAGGCCCAACACGATCAGCTAAGTTGCCCATGACGAATCTGTGATGACCCTGA
The DNA here is from genome assembly GCA_016785285.1 of Brachirus orientalis. Lineage (NCBI taxonomy): Eukaryota > Metazoa > Chordata > Actinopteri > Pleuronectiformes > Soleidae > Brachirus > Brachirus orientalis. Next base: position 8,324,078 of record JAFBJR010000905.1, read on the forward strand.
TACACTCCGCTGGTCAAAAATCTCATACAGTCTCTTTCCTTCGTTTCAGTGATTTTTCTCAACACAAAGATTTCTTGCCTTCTCTCGTTTCCTGCGTCACCGACACACTTACACACACATGACTTTCCAGAGACACAATCACACCCGCCTGCCCCCCCACCACCAACACTTTCACGCGTAAATCTGGGTTAAATCAGATCTGTTTTGAGAAGTGCTAAAATAGCATGACCTCGAGCTATGCAAGGGAAGGACAGGAAGTAGACAAAATGAGGAGAGCAGACTGTGACTGTTAACAATTTGACGATAAACAAAGCATGCTTTTTCTTAATTCTGCAGCGTGGAGGAGCTATTTTATTCACTTTTATCTGTTGAATACATCGAGACAATTTGCATACATCGAGTGCAAGAACGCATGTTTCAAAGATGAATATCACCTTAAAGGTGAAACCACTAAAATGTTAAGAAGAGAAAATCCTGAATAAACTGACAAGAATGTGACACTACATCTCAGGAAACACAACGCATCCCTAAAATGAACAGATCTAAGAGGGAGGACTGTTTCTGTTTGTGTCTGCATTTGTGCAAGTGAATATGTGTGTATGCAGGTGATATTTTGTATTTATTTATAGCAGCACTGAACAAATACAGTGTTACATTTCCAGGCTACAGGCTACGACGGAGACAGTTTTAAACGCTTCAGGAAAGAGAAGGGGGATGGTGCGTGTTACACAAAAGCATTTCATAAGCATTGACACACATTGACAATTGATTTTGGCTTTAATTGTGGCCAAGTCAAGCAGTGTGTTATAGTAGTCTCAAAGGGAAAAAAAGAATTTAACTGCATACATTAGCTGGTGTCCTAAATCTCCCCGTACCTTTCTTTTTCTCTGTTAGTGTGTGTGTGTGTGTGTGGATATGTCTGTGACCTTTGCACAAACAGGCCAGAAAGAGCAATTCAATTAGAGTCTATCACATCACACACACATATCTCATTCGAGTGAACGTAAACAAACAACCGCACACAGCCGCAGCGAAGGTCGGGGTCATTCAAACTCCTCAAACATGTCTTTATCTTCTTTGATTAGTGGAGACCAATACTCCAGCTCTATTCATGACCTTTGTAGATGTTCTCACCCAGTCTCATCTGAGAAGAGAAGAGAAGCCTTTTTTACACGGTATCTGTTTGAATACGTGATAGGAACCATAGTAAAAGCAAACAGTGGTGTTTCATTGTGATTTCTGTTTGCTCCTCGAGGTATGAAATGGACTGCTGACAGGTGTTTTGACTACAATAGATGAGTGCACACACTTGGATGTGTGTGTATGGCAGACACTGTCTGACAGGATGGATGGAAGAGTCTGACAGGAGAGATGGAAGAGGCTGTGCAAAGTAAATTTTAACTGCAGACAAGCACACAGACTCAATCTCATTGCATTTTGTCTGCCATCTCTCTGTCTCTTGTGTCATTATTGCTATTTTCTTTTTTACTATGATTGTTTTAGGCAAGTACCAAAGTAACAAGTTGTCAGGGCTCCCTCCCTCCTACTATGATTGTGCATATACAGTATATTTGATCATATATGCCAATATTGCAATACAAACTATTTTTGTAATAAATGACACATTAGAAAAAGATATATCATGTGTCTTCTTTATAGCCAATACAGCCATCCCTGCAGACCCTTTACATTAAATGAAAATCTACATTTAACTCACTGAAACTAATAACTAATAACTAGTAACTAACTAGAAACTTTAAGATGTTCTACTTGTACTGTATATGTTTCCTAATTAGGTGGAATAATTTTACAGCCTTTTGCCTCTGCTTTTCCAGCCTGTCAGACAGACACAAGATCCCCTTCATTCTTTCTAGAATTTCTGAATTTCTGAAAAAAAGGCCCTTTAAAAGATTCATAAGCTGCTAATGAGGCTATGAAACACATGAGACCGTGTATTTGTGTCTGTGTGTGTGCCTGGTATTCCTTATGTTGTGGGGACCTAAAGCTGTTTACACAGTCACATTATGGGGACTTGCCTTCTTCATGAGACAAATATTAAGTCCCCATAATGTAAATTACTACATTTTAAGGCGAAGATATGTTTTAAAGTTAGGCTGAGGTTAGAGTAGGGTCAAGGTTAAGTAATTATGGTTAAGGTTAGAGTCTCCAGGAAATTAATGCAAGTCAGTGCAATGTCCATGTATGTGAACCGGAAACAATGTGTGTGTGTAGAATAGTCACAGAGGCTGTATGGATTTATTCAAAAAATTAAATAAATAAATAATAACATCAGCTATTCAGTCAGCTTATATTTTAAAAGCCGCTCAGAGATATTCAACCTTTACTTGAAGTGGGTAAAGTTGAAAAAGTCACATAGTGGTTTCCACAAGACTAAAATAGAAAGTCTGATTTGTTCAATAGATAAGACACTAGAAATAAACTGATTTTGGGACTGTGCTGTTCACTGTCATGGTCTCATCTTAAATTCAGCAACTCAACTGCATAACTTCCCCTGGGAAATGTAACACAAGGAGGGGGATGGCACAACACCACCCACACAGATGCAATCCCCTTCTGCACAGATGCTGCAACAAATCACAGGGAGTCACTGGTGCAGCAGTGAGAACAGGACCCAGCTTCCCACCAGCAAACACTGCAAAGTACGACTGATGCTGCTGCAGTGTGATTAAGTGGCTGTTCTCTGTGAGGCATCAGCATACAGGGGAAACTGTTCTACAGACCACTTTATTGAAGCAGAATTAATGCACTATCCAAGAACGCTTCAGTTTTTCTCTTCTATATATTTTTTGTCATTTTTTTCAACTTTATGACATTTATATTATATATTTTATGCTACCACTCAAAGCTGTAGTGTTCATGCCATCTTAGCCAAATGCATGTTGCGACTGAATTCATGATGAATGGTTATCAATAACTAGTTTCTTTAAAATATCTTTTTGATATGATCACATATCAAAAAGAATAGATTGGATTTTGGATTAAGGATTTGATTAAATGTATTCAATTCCCAACCTAATAGTGCAACATATGCTGATTTTAGCAGTTTTCAGCATATTTTTTATGCTGTGTCTGACTGTTTTATGTCAGCAGAAAACTGGCTGCAGGTGGTGGTTGTAGTTATTGTTTTTTTAACACGAGGTAAAATTCTGTGAAGTAGCTTCAGAGAATGTGTGACAGCTGCTCCATCTAAAGAATTTACAAACAACAAACAACAGCGTACGAGATGAGGAGGGAGGAAGAGGGCATGGAAATAAAGAAGGCAATGAGCAGAATTGATAAAGACATAATGGATAGCGAGATTAGAGGGATGATAAAAACTGCAGCTTTGTTCCCTCATTGCACATTTTCTGAGTTAAAAAAAAAAAAGGTTGTAATCAAAGGGGCATGGGGAGCAGCCTCAGGAAGGGAAGTGAGAAGAAGTGTAGCTAATGTCACCTGCAAACCTGCTCATTACTGAACAAAAAGGAATCTGCAAAAATGTGAAATCCCACAAGAATCCCTGTCACATAAGTATCACACCCTCCTTATATATGCAGTGCAGCTTTTTTGTGTGTGTAAAAACTACTGTCTAAAGCTAATAACATGTAATGAGGACAGAAAATAATTCTGAATCTAAATAAGGTGTGACACATTTAACTGAATAATTCAGTTGTGAAGTAGATGACAGTGTATTTTGAATTTCAAAGAACACATTTGAGATTTAAAAGTTTTTCTCTTTATGCTTTTTTAAACATTTATCGAGACCATTTCCCCACCATTACAGTGTTTGATGTGGCCATTTATTTCTTATAGTGCTGAAACATAGAAAGTGCAATTTCAGTAACCACTATTGAAGTATAGGTGAGTTTCGTAAATCAGCTTTCTCCTTTCATCTTCAAATGATAGCCTGAATGATACTCTATTAGAGAGGATGGAATAAAGGACGATTACTCAACATAAATGGGATTGTTTAAACAAACAAGACAATAATGTGAAATAGAGTTCATACAATAATCAGATCATCACAATTTACTGGGCTTATTTCCAATGAGGATTATTTTATTTCCCAATTTATCTAATAGGAACTATTAAGGGAAGAGGAAGGGGACCACATACATCACACATCATAGTTCAGATACCTGGCCTATGACTTTAATAATCAAAAATTATTAAACAAAATAACAATATATGTTTCTAATATTCATCTTCAAAAATCAAAAGGCTGTTGCCTGTGTGATGGCCAAAGGTTTGTGATGGAGTAAGAGCTGACAGACACACAGAGAAAAGACATTTTCATTAGAGCTTTCTGCTAATCCTTGTGTCTTCCCTGTAATGTAATTTCCACCAGAGTCAATTGCCCCTCTGGCTCACAGACAAAATAAACTGTTCATATTAGACCTTCCTTTTTTTCCCCTCTTTCTCTTGCTTTCTCTCTCTCTCCCACTTTCTCTTTAGTGTCTTTCAAAAACAAACACAAACACACACCACCACATCACACCCATCTTCTGCCTTACCTCCGTCATGTGAATTAGGTAGAATCTCATCTCTTCAAGATAATCTATAAAGAAAAGTACAAAGAGATTAATAACATTATTATACATTTATCTAATCTTTTATTAAGTAATCTCTTTGTTTAATCTTCACTCATCCTTCAGGTGCACGAAGCAGGACTTTTAGAGCGCTTTCATTTCCAGTAAAGATGGTGCAGAAGTACTTGTATTGATATTGTATAGGTCAGCTTTATATGCCTTCACCCATAAGTTACTAGTGACGCACTCTGTGAGGGATGCCTGTGGGTCTGAAGTCATGATATATGGTTTTAATCGAATGACACCCCACCATCTCACACACGCAAACATACACCCACGTGATCTATACAATGTGGTGAGGTTATAGCTTTTTATTACCAGTAAGCACACACACACACACGCAAGTCAACAGTCAAATTGTGCCTTGCAATCTTGTCTGATGTTCAAGATCACACTGAGGTGGCCCTGAGGTGAGAATTAAAACGATTAAATATGTTATAGAAAGACAGGGATCATCCATCTAGCCAAGTGATGATTCGCATTACCATGGCTTTGTATGTAATGTATTTATGTAAGCATTAAGAAAAACACCTCTGAATGTAACTTACAGTTCACTTGCAAATATGCCCCTGTTGGTCAATACCAGCTGTCAGTCACACTGGTGTCCACTCATATGTGCCATGCTTTATAGTCTATTTTCCTATAAATTGGAACATAATTTAAAAAACTGCCATAATAATTATAACTTCTACTGAAGCTGGACCTGAAACTAGTTATTGAGATTAACACCTCAGTAAAATATTTACTGATGTAAATCAAGTGAGAAGTCGGCTCATTTTCACACAGACTTGTATGCAAACTGAGTTTGTTGGCAAACCAGAAGACTATTTCAACTGCACAACACGGTTGCACAGTGGTAAGCACTTTTGCCTCACATACCCCAGTCCTTCCCAGGTCCCTAGTAGGAAGGTTCCTAGGATAGGATGGGTAAAATCCAGGGGACAAATTTCCCTACATGTAATAAAAGTTACGTTAACTTCATTTTTTAATATAGTATATGGTTTTGATTAACAGTGACTGAATAACCCAGTCCACAAATGAGAGAGGAGAGGAGACAAAACAGAAATACAAAAAAGACAAAACCTTAAACTGGAAACTATATGTTTGCATTCATCTCATAGTGAAAAGCTATTTAAGCTCTAAGGGCCTTTCCTAACACTCACTGAATGCATCATTGATAAATGCAGTTGTCAGCCTTAGAAAGTGATTCAAATAGACACAGAGATTCAGAATATAATAGGCCTGACTTTCTTCAGAATTAAATTGAACTTTTCTCATATCAGATATAATTTATCTGAAGCAGAGTACTTTATGACTTAAACTATGTCTGAGAGGATCAATAAATCCTCCAAAGTCTTGCGTCATTAGTTAATGAATCCAGACTCTGTGAATTCAGTGTCACAACAGAAGCTCGTCTTGGCCTATAAACCTCCATGAGTTTGGCTCTTGTTTTTCAGCTGAACAAAGAATGGGTCAGATTTTTCCTTTCTTGGATAGAAGAAAGAAAGTGTAATAATGTAGTCGCCTCATCTGTTTGATTACAGCCTACATTATGAGTCAGCTCTCTAACCTTTTCATGCTGTATTTTGTAAAGCCTCACTAAAACAACCCTTAGACTTGAACGGGGAAGAAAGGTGATGACAAATTATGGTTATTTTTCAAACCTAACAGCAGAGGTCAGTGTTTTATAACTTTTTGGTTTGTCAAACACCAGCTGAGTGTTGTCATACAGTCTGGAAAAGAGGCTGGGTGATGAAAAAAGGGCAAAAAACCTTGTAATTTATAGAGAGACTCTCATGATGCCCATATTTGCACTTACATGAAGAAGAATACTGTTTAATAGGTCATTAGATTGTCCTAAGACAACCAACATTTTCCTTGAAAAGTCTCCATTTCAAACTCACTATAAGTGGATTCACATCATAGATTGAACAGTATTCATCAATCTGTCCATGGTGTTGAATTTTCCTGTCACTTACATTTACTCACTGGAAAATACTATTTTTTTTTTTTAAAGTAACAAGACTGTGTCTTGTTCGTGTAACAACTCAGAAGAGTTGGTCTTCTCGGTTAAGTACAACGATGTTTAGGTTGACACATGGTAATGTTTGTTTTTTTTTTAGGCTGTATAATATCAATCTCACTTCCCACGCTCATCAGCGAAGTATCAGCTGGTGACAGGAACACAGGAAAGCCCCTGCATTTAACTAGCACTGTGTCATTACATTCACACACACCAGCACAAACACACACACACTTGTCAAACACGCCCATGCTGAAACAAACACAATCCCCTGGCGCCTCTTTCCTGAGTGACGCTGCCAAAGTGAAATAACAATGACAGGCAGCAGGGGGGAGATGTGTGTCTGTGTGTATGTGTGAGTGTGTCCTCTCATGGAACACATGCAGACGCACAAACCCTGCTGAATCCCTGCGATTGTTTGAGTGAAGGGTGGAGGTCAGATGTAGCCCATGGTAGAGCAGTGATGTCTGTGGGACTTACCAAGGGAGTGTGTGTGTGTGTGTGTATATATACTGTATATACAGTATGTACAAGTATATAGAAAGATATACATTGTATTTGTACACATGCATAGATACAATGTAATGGAGTCTAAAGTTATATTAAATTCAAAGGTCCAGTTTGTAGAAGTTAGGGGGGATCTATAACAAGAAACTGAATAAGTGTTCAGTGTGTTTGTTGGCAGAAATTAAATGTACTATTTATCAGTATGACTGTAGGGGATAATCACTTCATAATGAAAATAGTTTGGTTATCAAAGTCAGAGAATACAGTTTTTTTTCTGGTTGAGGATGAAATTATTAGCCCCCCTATGAAAATGTCATTGTTTTTTAAAAGTATTTCCCATGTGCTGTTAAACAGAGCAAAGAATTTTTAAAACATCCTAGTTTTATTTTGGATGCTTCAATTATTTGACTTTGCACACAGAAATGAAATTATTCCACAAAAAAACAAAAAATGCCAGGGTCTAAATTATTAGCCCCCCTGATGCTAATAGTCAATTGTGTCTCCTTTTTGCTGGATAACAGCAGCCTGCAGTCATTTGACGTAGTATTCAACAAGTCTCTGACACGTCTCCTGAGGAATCCCAGCCCATTCTTCTTTGGCAAATCTCTCAAGCTCCTCCAGATTTGATGACCTTGTGGCACGGACCTTCGTCTTCAGTTCAGCCCAGAGATTTTCAATGGGATTTAAGTCAGGACTTTATGCAGGCCAGTCAATAATGTTCACTTTAGTAGTTCTTCACCAGGACTGACTTATGTGTCATCATTTTGGGTCGTCGTCGTTTTGGAAGACAAAGCAACGACCCAGTTTTGCTGCAGATTGCTTCAGGTTTTCTTTCAAAATCTTGATATATCCTTCTTTCTTCATGATTCCTTCCACCTTGACGAGACTCCCAGTTCCAGACGCACTGAAGCATCCCCACAGAATAATACTCACATCACTGTGTTTAACTGTGGGGACTGTGTTCTTTGGGTTATACGCCTCTCCCTTCTTTCTCCAAACATAAGCAATGCCTCTATGGACAAAGAGCTCTAGTTTTGTCTCATCTGACCAAAGGACATACTTCAAGTAAGAATAATCTGTGTTAAAAAAGTCTTTGCTCTGTTTTACAGCACTTGGGAAATACCTTTAAAACTTTAAAACTAAAATTAAATTTTTATAGGGGGCTATAATTTCGTCCTCAACTTTATTTCCCTGACACACATGGGAGAGGGAAGGGGAACAGAGAGAAGTGTGAACATTAAGAACTGTTGTGTTTTCATTATCTTAGAGTGAGCCCTTAATATTACACCAAAACAGGTCCTTCTCCATGCTATACAGCCATGTTTGTTTCCTGAAGTTACTTAGTCAGTTGCAACTTCCCTAAATCAGTCGGTTGCAATTTCACTAAATCCACACTGGTCCTTTGTTTTTTTAAATGTCGTGGTTTCGAATTTCTCCTTTCTGTGGAGAACCACATAATAGCTAATGCCTGTCAAGCCCAGTTTTCAAGTGACAAATTAAAAAACATAATCTTTACTGAATATTCATTCATTTTCTACCGCTTTATCCACTAGGGGTCGCGGGGGCACTGGTGCCTATCTCCAGCTAACATAGGGCGAGAGGCAGGGTACACCCTGGACAGGTCGCCAGTCCATCACAGGGCCACATAGAGGCAGACAAACATTCACTCTCACATTCACACCTACGGGCAATTTAGAGTGTCCAATTAACCTAATCCCCAATTCTGTATGTTTTTGGACTGTGGGAGGAAGCCGGAGTACCCGGTGAGAACCCACGCACCACGGGGAGAACATGCAAACTCCTTGCAGAAGGCCTCTTGTTCCAACCGGGTTGTGAACCCGGGACTAACCACTACACCAACCGTGGGCCCATCTTTACTGAATATAAACACCCTAATTTCCTCTTAATGGTCTTAATTATCTCAGGGCACAGTTGTCGAAAAGATCATAACATCATCACACCATCTGTTACGTTTCTACCTTCATCCTATATTCTTGACAACTCTACTGTTCAGTCTTAACTATCGTCACAAAACATTTGGTTCTTTCCTGTATTATTGCTCTTGCTTTGCCCCAAGCATGACTCCAAACTTTGCCCACACCTCCACCCACCACTCTAAATACAGATATTTACAGAAGGCCCTATTTGTTTGACTTGCTGGCGCTGTGTGCAGGCCCAATGGCCAACCCATTCTTTCCACACTGCCAGAGAGGACGATTGTTTATACCAAAGGTGAAATAAAAAGGCAAAGCAACAGAAACTTGGCCAGTGTTTTCTAAATATCCTCTGGATAAACTCAGATTACACAATCAATGTAATAATAGTGCTCTATGTTTATTTCTTTTTGGGTGATTAGGATATTTTGTGTTTAATTCCTTTTTTATTATTGGGCTTTTGCCTTTAAAGGGCCATGTGGGAACACAGACAAGTCTGTTTGGAGCTATGTTTACATATATCAGTTAGTTGTTTTTGTTGGGAGAATGTTGTTGATGTGACATGAACTTTTACAATTAAACAAAATTACTAAATGTATTTAAATCTGTGATCTGTTGAGTACACAACCCACTCAATTAGGTGCCCTTATGTCTGCAAATTAATAAAGCAAATAATGAACCCTACATTTGTTTTTGGACAGGCTGTCATTTACATATAAATCCATACAAATAAAATACTTTACATATTTTGGCTACATACCATCCTGAAGCCGGAGCTGTCTGAGGTACAGAGGACTCTGAAGGACGTTACACCTGCCTGGTTCATCTTCTCTTGTCACCAGCATCAGGTCATTGTAGACAAACACTGTAACCTAATTAAAAATCAGAGGGGCAGGTGGTGGAGGCAAAGAAAGGAAAAAAAGTTTTAAAAAGTGAAGATGACAAGAAGCAGAGGAGTGTAAAAAAAAAAAAAATGACTCGACTGGATTTAAAATGTGCATCGTCTCATTTGATGCATTGAAGACAACGCATCAAAAAAACACATCCGCAATCCAATGAGATGCAGATACACTCTCACACTTAAAAGACAGGTTATGCCTCCATCGTGGCTGAAAGGATCTCGTGCGCTCACGAAGGAAATGCCGTTCACGCACACATAATTATAGCCAGAGACAGAAATGTTAACACTGCGTAAAGTGCAATGACATAGTCATGAGAGTGAGTTTCTGTGCTCTTTTTTTAAAAAAATAATCTGAATAAAGACAGCTGATGTAAAGAATCAGATAATAAATAAAAATGTATGAACACTTACATATAACATACAGTACACTTATAACTTGTATTAGACATTTACATTTTGAGAGCCGATGCTTTTGCTTCCTCTGAAGGGTGAGATAACATAGTGCTTCAGATGCAGTCTGTATCTGTGTGTGTGTGTGTGTGTGTGTGTGCGTGTGTGTGTATGTGTGTGTGTGTGTGTGTGTGTGTGTGTGTGTGTGTGTGTGTGTGTGTGTGTGTGTGTGTGTGTGTGTGTGTGTGTGTGTGTGTGTGTGTATACCTGGTATTCTTTATGTTGTGGGGAACTAAATCAGTTTACACAGTCAGATTGTGGGGACTTGTCTTTCTCGTGAGAACAAAAAATCTAGTCTTCCTAATGTAAATTACTACATTTTAAGACAGGTTTAAAGTTAGGCTGGGTTAAGGTTAGGGTCAGAATTAGGATTAGGCCAGCAGTAATTATGGTTGAGGTTAGAGTAAGTCTCCAGCATATTTGAAGGCAGCAAATATGCTTTTATCTGTTACCTCTTTAGGATATTTTCTTGCAGAAACACTGATCTTGTCAGGACCAGTAGTCCTCACTGAGACCATAACCTGGTCCTAATCAGGCAGAACCTCATTTCTGATGAACTGGCTGCGTTTGAGCAAAGATTTGAATTGTGGTTAGGTTAAGATTAGGATTAAGCAGTGACTGGTTATGGTGAATGTTAGGGATAATGCTTTGTGATGAATGAAAGTCAATGTAGAGTTCTAAGAAGAATAGTGGCTGTTGGGTGGGTGGATATCTGTCAGAAAATGTAAGTAAAACCAAAGGAGGAGGCTATAGCATTCAAGAGGATACAACTTCAGGTCAGAAGTTAATACAACTTTAGTTTTATAACTGACTGAATTAAAATATGTTATATAATAAGAACTAACCCATGTGCCCACTTACCAAATACTCAAATGTGAAGATCATATTCATTTTGATTCAGTTTAAAACAGCACAAATAATATTCAAAGCAAGGAATAACTTACATGCAAATAACATAAAAAAAAAAAAGTTTTCAGAGATGTAGAAGGGGAACACTTAATTTAAATATGCATTGTGTCAGAACAACAATAAAAAGTATGTGTGTTTCAATCTCGGGAGGTTAAATTATGGAATAGTCTAACAGATTAGTCAAAGCAAATTAAATGCAACCAGCGGGTTTTATAAGTTGAAAGTGCAATCCTTACTTGCATAATTACATCATTTACATAATTAATTGCACTAAAAGCCCAATTCTCACAGTATACTGCGCCCGATTCGTGCTGTGTTCTGCTCATAGATTATGTTAAGACATAATAATGAAAGAGGTATATGTTTGCGTGTTCGTCTCCAGGCTGGACTTACACAGCTCCAGTGAGTAACGACTAAAAAGCTGGAACAACACAGTGTGATCAATAAGAACAGCCTGTATAAAGTGGAACAGTGGAGAGGAACTCCCTCCTGACAAACACTGCCTGCTAAATATTTATTTTATGACCGACCCCACGGAAAGAGGCCATAACTGCCTTCCATGCCAGCAGTTACTGCACTTTACTTTACCACAGAGCACAGATTATCTGACAGGGCAAATTAACAAAGTGTGGCAAGAGCTTCACAATTTTCTGTTCTCTTTCCGCTTACAGTAATATGTTTCTCCTAAGGATAACATGACAATGAAATATGAGACACTGACCCTTAAATCACAACACTGACTCATAAAACCTTACATTGTCAGTACTAACCAAGTGTGTAATTGTCCGGTTTAAAGTTCTTGCACTTTATCACTTTGTGTAGTGATGTAGTAGATCATTTGGCTGTGATCAAATCCTCTGCCAATGCTGACACTTGTCATGTCACTTTTATTGTATTTGCACATTTTTTCAGGGAAATGCGCATATTTGTAAAGTAAATGCCATTTGATAAACGTGGCACCATGTTAATTAACAAGACCTAATTTTGACTTTAAATACAGTCAACAGAAGAAGGGTTACATGTGAAAACCATGTAGGCACAGTAAACTCATTTCTTAAAAGTATTATTTCAAGAATAAAAACTAATCGTAGTAAAAAATGCATTATTTTCAAATGAAAAACTGGTACTTTGAGTACGTAGGTAATTTTTTTTTTCACATAAGTAAATCATACTGCAGATGATACATACATACAGCATGCTGCAGAATATCATTATAAGCTGACCTTACCCCACCAGTCCTAATGTTTTTGAGCTCCTCAGTTTTTCAATGAACATACCTTATTATTTCAGTATTTAAAGGAATTAAGGCACAGCGACTTGCAACTGGAAATTAATATATCTTTTTGCATAATGTTATAGAATGTTGCACAATAGAGCCACTGTCTGGTTCTTCTCTTCTCAATTTTTCTTTGCTCATTATCATATATCGTTTAACTCATAATCTTACCCAAAAAATATCAAAAAGGAATTCTTTAATATGCATTGAAATGACAAACGCTTACATCTCATACACGGACAAAGATAAACACCTACAGTACATGCTGTATTGGCATGATTACTGCAGTGAAAGGACTTACTTTGAGAGAATGGTGCTTGCTCTCATGTAGTATCATCTCCTCAGATATGATGAGCGTTCGGCTGCACAGGTCAATTGGCTGCAGGCGACACACAGAGATGAGGACAAATGTTGTCAGGCCCATTTACCAATAAGTGATACTTTTAATCAGATGCTAACAGATGTCAACAGTTAAATATCGCATTTGTCAAGTGTCAGAATGATGAACTCAAATAGAATTTCAGAAGATAATATTGCACTTGTAACTCATTAGAAAGAAAAAGTGAAAGTACCAAATCCATTTTAGCTTCCTAATCCAAATGGCCTTATAGACACATAACAGTCGACAACTTTGTGCTATGGGAAACACAACTGAAAACGATTCTGTGAAGACAGAAGAGAAGCTGTGTGGCGGTCTGTGTGGTCTCTGTATGAGTATGACAAGACGCTGTCAGTAAAAAATGAATAGCATGGGGGAGGAGGGGACTTCCTCTCAAGTCCAGGGTTTGAAAAGGGGGAGATTGAGTGTGAATGTGAAGCAGGGTCAGGGCTGCATCTCTCTGTATTTAACAGGAAGTGCCACTGCAGTCACTGCGGTTTTAAAGTGTAAATGCTAGACAAGCCCATATATTTGACATGAAGTAGGAGAAATCGTATCACAGCTAACTTTTCTCACACTGGTTTACTTATCACATTTATTTTGTAATGGCACATGGCTTATTGATATGGCAAATTTAAGCTTAATGTCATTTACTTAAATGTCACCTGTTTCTGATTATTATGATTTACACCAAAAATATCACAATTATCAGAATTTTAAAAAATGATGAACTTTTTTAGATGTACAAACGGAACATGTATACAAAAAACACCAATATTAGTCAAAATAACTATTTTAGTTTGATTAAGTCAGTTTTGTCTTTCTTGTACTATGTATTTTAAAAATGAACAAAGAAAACCACAACCCTTATTCAGTTCACCACTAGATTTACTTGTGGTATCTCTGTCTCTCCATAGTTTTCCTGTTTCTCTTCACAAACAGATATGTGTTGAAGCCGAGAGGCAGGAATCCCCCAGCAAAAAAAAAAAAAAAAATGCTTTTCTAACAAAACATGAGATGCCCAGACACAAAAATTAACATATCTTATAAATGAAACTTCAGGACGACATGGTGATCCTAACCCATTTTAAAAACTTTACCAGACACTTGTAACATTAACTGATTGTTCTGTAGTTGGCATGTTTTTGGGAAGGACATTTGTTTGCTTCTTTGTCTCTTTTTTTCTGTTTCTTAAACCTGAAACGATAACATATGAAGGGGAAACAACTAGCCTGGTTTTGTCCATAGGAAATAAAATCCATTTAACACATTTACACTTACAAAGTATATTGTAGATTAATCATATCCCCTGTGGGGGTTAGAGCCAAGCTGAGTTTGAGCTTTGAATCATGAGCCACAACTCCTGCTAATATAAGCTATCCAGTGCACAATTGCTGCATACTCGTACTATCAAATCAGCACTTAAACACAAGTAGGAGAATACTGTCATATTGTAAACTCACACTACCTTAAAATGTATAATGTACAATATAGCTTAAGAAACTGTAAAAACACACACACAAACATGTTTCCTACCTGAACAAAGATGGGGAAGATAAGGATCTTGGGTGCCACTTTGACATATCCATAATTTCCATGTGGTGTATGTGAGCGGACGATAGTACAGTTCTGGTAATTGGCAAAGTTGGCATTCTGCTGTTGGTAGTTTGAGACACCGGTGCTAGTGGAGGTGGAAGATGATTTTGTTGTCTTGGAGTTGTTGGACCTTCTCAGGAAGCCAGTGCGACTAGAAAACCCACCTCCACCTCCACCTCCTCCTCCTCCTCCACCTCCACTCACGCTTGCAGAAAAAGCAGGCCGACCCTGCGGCTGTGGACTAGACGACTGTCGTGTGGTGTACAACCTGGCAGCTGAGGAATGAAGAGAAGGTGAGGCAGGTGAGCAAAGAGATGGAGAATGCATGCAGTATAGAATAATTTCTGAATCCAGTTAGTTGTAAATATCATGTTAACACAACTATATACCTACTTTCATATCTCTACTTAAAATTTCTCCAAACCTCAATGGTGTTGATGTAACAACACAATGTTAGAACTCTAAACCACTGTACATGCCTCAAAAGTGACACTCACTCACTCACTCACTCACTCATATGCTACCGCTTTATCCTCCACTGAGGGTCGTGGGGTCGCTGGTGCCTAACACCAGCTGACATAGGGCGAGAGGCGGGGTACACCCTGGAGAGGTTGCCAGTCCATCACAGGGCCACATAGAGACAGACAACCATTTGCTTTCACATTCACACCTACGGGCAATTTAGAGTACAAATGGCCTCATTCCTAAATGTGCATATTTTTGGACTGTGGGAGGAAGCAGGAGAACCCGGTGAAAACCCACGCACACACGGGGAGATCATGCAAACTCTCAAAAGTAACATTATAAGGTAATTAAAAATGGCTGATCTGAACTATTTATGTTCTGTTGAGTGTTTTTGCCACCTAGTCACTACAGCTAAATGCTGCAAGTGGTGGACAAGGCAGAGGGTTACAAATGAGACATTAAGCTGATAAATTCTATTGTCCAGCACCTAGAAAAAAGACAACGTATAGAAAACAAGTGATATGAAAGTCATATAAGCAGTATTAAAGGTGAGCACCCACAGATCAGTTAAATTTCAGCGGTATTTTAGATGTAATCGCATTTCTTAATTATCTTTACTAAAAATAATGTGAAATATGAGGTCAAATTTTCAACAGTTTCTAAGCAATTCAAACTTTGCCACATTCAAATCAAAGCTATGGCTACGGAGTATGAACATGACAGGCAGGTCTTACCTAATGTTCCCTGGTTGTCTTGGTAAACAGGCCTTAAGATCTGAAAGAGTAATAAAAAGTAATATGAAATTAAATTTAAATTAATTAATAGCTGTTTTTTCTGACATTAAAACTACATCTATGATGGAATAAGGCTATTAAATCAATGATGTAAAGGACTATAGGTATGCAAGAATAATTCTGAAACGAAATTCTGTGACACTGATCATGTAAGATTTCTAGAAAAGCAAGGGCTGCAGAGAGACAAATTTTTAACTTTTGAGTGATGATATGACCGCTTTTATTGAGTTTTGAGGAAGATTTTATGTTGCATTTGTGTTAGAAATGTTCATTTTCCATGCCTGACACACACACTTGGATGCCCCGAGTTTATGTTTCAGGCTTGTGATGGACATTGGACATTATCATCTGCAGTTTCTTGGATGACAGTGAATTTAGTTTCCGGGAGCACATTTTAACTGCACAGCATCCGCTGAGGCAGTGATGGTCCCTACCTGTCATAACGAATTACAATCACCTGAGGTAAGTAAAGAGTGAAGGCTGCCACCGCATCACATGTCACAAATAAATAAAGGACTCAAACTAGGTGTTGGATAGTCACAAAATATATGAAACATATCACATAATGAGCTTTTCTGCCAGCCTGTTAGGATAAATATGATCTGTGGGCTCTTTGCAGATTATTATTGTGTTATTGTAATATGTCACCAACATGACCCAATTTCACAGGGCTTTCAGTGTTTGTAGAGTACAATGGCCACCACAGAAACCCATCTTTTTAATTCTGTGTAAATCGAATTGTCTGTTTGAAAGGGTATTTTTTTACTGACCCGAGGCTTCCCGCTCTATCTCCCAAGCCATTTAATGCTTTTTTCAGTCACTTAATATGCTTATTCTCTCTGAAATCAATCTGCTCTCATCTCAATGGAAACAATGTTTTTTTTTCTTTTTCTTTTTTTTACTCTGGCATGATCTTCACCTGAACAACCTAACAAACATTAAAAATGGACATGTGACACTGCATGATGCACACACAGACACATAAAATACACATACAGCTTTAGGTAACAGATAAGATTAGAGGGAATCAGAGATAAAGAGGAAAATAATATAACTTAACTATCAACTGCATATATTTTAGCAAAAAGAGTTTTAGTTTGTTAGAAATGTTTTTTCAGTGCAGTAAATAAAAGACAAAGAGTGCTGATCGAGGGAGACTGACTCACACATCACAGATGTTTTTGGTAGAACGTTTCTGTCTCCCTGAGTTAATTAATATGTTAGTATTAAATTGTTATTAAAGTGTTAGCTGAGGAATTCAGTTCAGTCTTTTTTTGCATTTAATCAGTTTGCTTTATTTTGTTTTTACGATGAAAACTCTTATCTTATATACATGATGTCACTCATGAGAACATGCTATATAAAACATTATGTACATGTCATATTGTGCATGTACATACATGCTATATGTTATAGTAAAACTGTATATTATGCAATAGACCAGCCTATGAATATTGCATGTGAATTTCCTTCTTAAATGCCAGAAATATTTGTTTTAAAATCCTGATGTATAACCTATGGCACACTGTTGATTTATCTATAGGATAAATAATACATACGAGTTGTTTCCCTAATATGAACTGTGCTTTAAATGCCAAGGCTTCACATGGTATCAGCACACATACATATTTTATATATTATTTTATCCTATTGCTTTATTGTCTCAGCCTTTAGCTTCAGGACTTCATGTAATGTTGTAAAGCACAGTTCAGTGCGTCAGCAGAAACCCGGATGACCCAGACATACTGTACACACAGTCCTTCTATCTATCAGCACCAGGAATATAAGGTAAGGAGACATATCTAGGATGAGCCACCATATGACCATGGTGAGGATGAGGAGGACGAAGAAGATGATGAAAGTGCAGTCCACCACCAGTTTGTGGTACCTGGCTTCCAGTGTTGATGGGTGCCAGGATGATGTAGTTGTCCCCATTAGATGCCTTGACCCTGGTGCCCTTCAGTGTGGCAGTGTGAGGGTGGTGAAGGTGCCGCGGTTTCCCATCCAGCTCCTCAGCTGACCCACCCTGAGCCCCCCATGCAAGCGAACCCAGGCCTAAACTGCTATTTCCAGCATCAGAGCCGTTGACCAGCAGCCTGCGGGTGGCAGTGGCACGGTGGTGAGCTGGGAGAGGCGGCACAGCTGGGGGTGTTTTGCTAGGGCCAATATCTGATATATGCCTGCGGGTTGGGGGTGAGGGAGTGTCATAGTTTGAGACGGAGGGCTTGTAGGAGGGCCGGTGAATAAGGCCCTCAAAATTAGGCTTTGCTGAGGGACCAGTGCGCCACACCACCACTTTGATTTCATTGGCGCTGTTTCTGCAAAGAGAAAGATAATGATCAATAAAATCTGCAGAAGTGAATTTAATATGTATATACTGTGTGCTGTGCAACTGAGAATAAAAGATCTTTTAGATGAATTAGATGAGGAGTCACATAAAATATGTTAAATATCTATTTTCAATTAAAATGGATACAAATTAAATAAAAGATAATGCAAATCTGTCACTGAAATGATAAAACAGGTTATACACTGTGGTATATTGAACAAACAATTAGAGGGCAGGTGACGCAGAAATAAATATAACAATACAACTGTAATTATTATTTATCAACACATCACAATCAATTACCACCATACATTACTGAGAATTAAATTGTAATTATTAAGTATTCTACTTCCACATGGCAGATGTATTCACATTAAGTAAACATCATTTAGCCCTTGTTCCTCGGTAAACTGGATTGGATTCTCCAACTATTTGCCATTAATTGTCCCATAATCCTTGGGTGTACTGGGGTTACTACCTGATAGCGTGGGCTAGGTCCACACATTTCCACTGCTCCACTGGTTGACCATTAAGCTGTAGGAGAGTGTCCAACTGTTGCAGACCTGCTTGATCTGCTGGTCCGCCTAAAAGATAGAAGAGACAGAAACACATATTTCATTCTTTAATCACTTTCAATCACCATTCATGTTGTCCAAAGATACAGATACTCCATCAGCCCTTATAATACAGACTGGTGTGTCTGTATAAATGGAAAAACTAAATAATAGAACTAAGATACTATGCTGTTTTGTGAGGTGAAACTCTGCTTTATTGCTCCACAAGAGAAGTAACAATGTGATCAGTTTAAGACTCACCGCCTTGCTCAAAGACATGGCTGCATGGTGAACATCTGCCAACACTGGGGCTTGTTAAGTGGGCAACTTAGAGTCAGCTTCTTATTAACTGCAGTACACTGCTGCCTGGGTCAGACCCCATGGTAATACCCAAAGCCACAGCCAATGGTGTAAACAAAACCAACAACAAAACTGTAAAACCAAAATTACTCACTCAGTTCAAAAATTACTCACTTACTCAAATTACTCAAGTGGAGAATGAAATTTTCATGATATTTAAACAGGATGCAGAAACTGGGTTACAAATTAGTTTAATGAGTAAAACAAAATCACCTTTCAATGTAAAATTAACAAATAAATAATAATTACATCATAAGTTTTGTGGATAAAAATTAAAAATATCATACATTTTTGTGCAACTAATTTAGTTTGGTTACTGCTATTTTGGATGTTGAAAGTAGATTGAAAATTTACCAAAGTGAAAATCAAACTAAGACAGTTTTATTTTCAAACCACAAAATGGTGGTGAATAGTAAATACCACCTGGAAAATGAAGTTCCCAGGACACTGACATGTGCATACAAAACTTGCCTGGATCAACAGCCTGTACCCTCACAGGAGAGTCTGAGCAGATGGTGAAGCCATATCCATCCTTTCCTCGAAGGATGGTCACCTGCAGAACACACGCACAGTTATTGGGGAATACAAAAAATGGGATCTCATTTTTAGTGAAAACTTAGCAACCAAAAGTACATGCTGGCTCTTCACTGTATTAATTAGGAAAACAGCTCTAATAGATGGATGAAAGTAATAGAAAAGCTATATTTACTGAACTTTGAATGTGTACAAAAATATTTCTTCTACATTATACAGTTGCCTTTGTAAGTGCATTTTCAAATTATAATTTTTCCAGGAAAATCTCACTGAGATTAGGAGTCTCACAAGACCACAACAGTCCAGTAACACAGCATGGCAAGTAATCAGTTTAATATGTAAACTGTCATGGGGCTGTCAAGCATGTCTATTGATTAGGACGGATTTCAGACAATTCAATCATATCCAATCTGTGATTTAAGTTCAGCAAAGCCAAACATAACAAACGATTATTTTAAAATCAAACGCAAAGACACAATGCTTGTCTGCTGAATGTGCCACAGTCAAACACACAGAAACACACACACGGGGCACAAACATGCAGATAATGCTGATGGCTCTTTCCCATTGTCTTTCTTTCTCACTGACCCCACTTGGTCATTCAGTACCTGAACCCGAAGGTCTGAGCCAAAGTCAACAGCGTTCCATCCAAAACATCTCCCTTGCCAACCTTATCTGCTGACTGCCATGGGCCTAAAACACACGCACATCCCCACCATCTCTATTTTGTTTCTACAGCACAGGAAAACTACATGTATATGCTCTACCCAAAAAAAGTCCACCCATGAGCACGATGGAGCACATGGAGAAATGCAGTGATTGTTCAGGTGCCGGAAGCTCGTGTTGACCCTTAACTGTCAGCTACAATTGCAGTTTCTTATAGTCCACTGATTTTATGTGCCCCATGTCACACTGTTGGGGGTTGCATCTTTTTTTTTTTTTCTCAGTTTCTTTTTATATATAACTTCACATTTGCTCCAATTTTGTCCAATTGTATTTAATACTACAGAGAATGAAAGCTGACTTTTATACCTGCCACGTTAAAATAGGCTTGTCATATGATCTTCGATGTGTAACTGAGCCGTGGGAGCCAATTTACATAATAAGAAAGGACACATAGCAGGCCAGGACAACTTGATAATATGAACATCTTCCTCTGAGGCAGAAAAACACTGACACACATATGCTAACGGGTACACACATGATTTGTTATATTCATTCATAACTGTGGTGGTGGAGGAGGGGTAGGTAAAAGGATACAGACAGTATTTTATTACTTAAAACTGTTGTTTTAAGTAATTAAGTGCCCTGGTCCACTTTTGTATTTTTGTATCAAGGCATATACTAATTTAACTAACTAAGTATCAAGGCATGAACTAATCATCCTTAAACCTGGCCAGGTGACACAAATTGAGCTAAAACTGGCAAAAAAGAGAAAGCAAATAATAGAAAATATACTGAAAATAGGAAAGCAGCTGTGGGAGACTGAAGAGGATGAAAAATGATTAACGAGGATGAAACAAACATAGATGGATTAAAATGGGCCAGAGGGATGTAAAAAGTGATGAAGACAGAGTCAATGACAAAGACAAATGGTGGAACAGATGGCATGAATAAAAAACATTTTGCAGGAACTAAAGAAAACAATCTTTTACAAAGCAGTTTGCTTTTTTGAATTTTGAATTTTGAACTTGAAGTAAATGGAAGAACAGATATAAAAATTTTATAAAACTTTTTTTTCATTTTTAGAACTGTGTGCTTTTTAAGGGAAACCTAATTTGAACAGATTTATACAAACTACAGAGCCTTTACAGTGTAAACTGTAAAAAAAAAAAAAAAAAAAAAAGAATATGAATAATAATAATAATAAGGCATGTGAATAATACAAAAACTGAATGGAGGGTTTTTAAAAGCTTGATTCTTTGCTGCATTACTGTCAAAACATAATTTCAGAAAATGAATGAAGATCGCTCTAGATTAAAACTTTAACTTTAACTTTCTTGTCACCCAATGATGAGTTCCTGCCTGTGTGGCCATGATTTTCCCTTTTCACATACATGCTTCCGTAATCCAACATCTTTCCTGGTGAACTCAGCATTTTCACATTACTCGGCTTGTCTGCAAACCAACAATGTAGCGGAGATAACATTAACTGCCAACAGGTGCACATAAACTAAAAATGTACACATAAGATTTACCATTTGTACACACCACACAGTATGCACTGTATGTGGTTAGATAACATGTCTGGGTCAGTATGTTGTACAACTAGGACACACACACAGCTAAAGTTCCATACTGCATTTCTGTCAGTGAAACCCAGTCTTACAAAAATTCCCTTTGATTACGCTGATTGCTGTCATTCATTCTTAATCATTATAGTCCAACTATCTTTTATCAGTTTAATTTTCTGTATATAATCAATATTTTCAAGGTCTTTCTCTTTATAAGGGCCTTTCGGTTGTGCATCAAGTGGCACTGGTTCCTGTCATAGCAAATATTTGTCTATTCTCATCTACCTCCACCCTCCCTTTACTAAAGCCTCCTCTCACTATGTAAAGAATCAATAATGCAATGGCCAGAGAGCTGCTCTTCACCTCTCTAGAAACACACTTCCTTTACTTAGTCAGTTATTCCTTTCTGGATGTGTTGGATGTGCAGTTCAAAGTGTATTTTCTTCTGCGCAGAAATGACAGAGCAATAATATCTGTCAGAAGACAAATACTTTAAATGCTTAATGTTCAGCCTTTGCCGCAATGCTATTTTTGAATTATATAATACTATTTATCATCTGCAAGTTTATTATGAAAACAGTCAGCGCAGACTGTAACTTTCCAACCATGAATTCATTCTTTCAGTCTCCCTCACTCGCACAATCAAAGTTGATACTGAGCACTGGATGCAGGTCCCTTTGGCCATGGTCTCTCTGAAACAGACACACCTGTGGCAGCATACATCTGAT
This sequence comes from Brachirus orientalis, assembly GCA_016785285.1. Taxonomy (NCBI): domain Eukaryota; kingdom Metazoa; phylum Chordata; class Actinopteri; order Pleuronectiformes; family Soleidae; genus Brachirus; species Brachirus orientalis. The sequence goes on from JAFBJR010000905.1 coordinate 8,346,640, forward strand.
GCACAGGTGGCAAAGCCCATGGATAGTGTGTATCACACCACCACCTCCACCTCCACCTCCACCTCCACCTCCTCCTCTTCCTTCTCCAGCGTTCAAGTCTGCAGTTAGCACACACACGCTGCGACGCCGACTCTCCAGCTGGCCAGTCCCTCTGCATCTCCACAGCCTCCTTTGCGCCGCTGAGTGTGTGCTCCTAGGGCTGTGCTCCAGCGGTTTGGAAGATTTCAGGGTGTTATGGATCATTTCAACAGCGGGAAGTGACTTTTGTCCTGTGGTGTCTAGTGCAGTCCAGCAGAGATGGTGGCGGAGAGCAATATTGTTCCTCACCCTGCTGGAAACAGGAATCTGTCGAGTATAACAAAAACAGTCCTTGGAGATTTTTTTTTTCAGCCAAACTGGCTGTCACTCTGCATCAGCTTTCCTCAAATGATTCCACATTCAATTTTCTTAGTACTGCAATCTGTCACTGAACTCCAGCTGAACCTCTCTCCATTCAAGGTTTCTCAGTAACAACTCCAGTCCTCAATACATATTCCCAAGTTTTTGTCAGTACCCTTCATTGTTTCCGCAGCTTCATGTCTTCAGTTTGTTGAAACGTCGCTACTATGGTTCCGTCTTTTACGTTTTCATCCTCCTCCTCCTGTCTTCATGCAGTTACTTTGTCCTGTATGACAGTGTCCAGCTTCTTACTCTATGGCCTGAGATCAGCTGTGTTAGAGTGTGTGGCGGCGTCATGTAGGCAAGACTGGCGCTGGCTCAGCCTGCTCAGGCCACACTGTAGCTCCTGGTTGGGGCACTCATGGGAACTCTTCAACAGCAGAAGAATAGGAGGAAGTGCCTCCCACCACCGCCGTCCCCCCTTCTCCTCACTCATACACACACATGCACACATGCATACCTCTCCAGTGCAAAGCCAGGACAGCTTTGTGTGCCTGCCTCCGATAAGAGCAGTTTGCTTCCTGAGTCCACACTATAAGGCTTTGAAAGGTGCTATAGCGTTCAGTCTTCTGCAAATAAAAACTGTAATGACTAATGTAGGTGGCACAAATGTGACGTGAATGAATCTGAGTGAGAAAGGCTGGATTTTAAAATGAATATTTGTGGCAGGAGTACAGTATGAAAGCCATTAACAGTAGACTTAAACATCAGACTTTTGACCCTCTGAAAATGAAAATGTTGCTAATAGCTCACAACTTTGAGGATTAAAAAGGATGACTGCCACATTTCCCAAGCCAGTTTATTGTTTAAAGGACATAGTTTACCAAAACCCAGTTTACCAAAACCCATACACACATTTGCATCAGTCAAATTTCACATCTCATCAGACTGTTTCCACTTCCCACCTTAGCTCCCACACTCCGTAGTCTCCGTCCAGACATTATGCTTGTTTGTTATGTTTTCAACTTCCATATTTCCTTTGCTTTTCCTTTCAGCTGCTCCCCCTCAGCCCTCTCACCACACGGTGCGGAAATTCACAGGTCTGTGAACTCAGGACAATCCACCCTCCTCTCCCAGTTATCCAAACATTGTTTTGTGTTTTTAATATCTGTATGCCTGGGAAAGTGGTGGTAATCTGCTGAAAAAATAACACGACCTCAGCAGCGGTCTGATGGCTTTTTTTAATTATGGCAGTGTCCAGTCTGTGACCTAGCAACCTCATTAATGCTTAGCATACCTTTTTGTCCCCTTATCACAGTTTAGAGTTGGATTAATGGAATAAAACATGGACAGACGATTGACAGAGAAGGAGAGCGGTGAACAATGAGTGAGGCTGCACAACTCCTTCCGATGTAATAAAGTGTCAGAAAAGGTCATTGTCTTAAGATATCTTCATGCGCGTCTTAATGACAGCTTTTCCTTGTCTGTCTTTACAAAAGGGTGAGGGTTACCCGTCAAGCACACAAAAACACTTTCTCTTTCGCTCATGCAGCTTTGTTCACCTCTAAGTAGGCAGAAGGACGGATTAGAGGGAGAAAAGAAGGGGACAGAAGAAAGCATGTCTTAGAGAGAAGAGTGAAAAGCTGGTCTAGAAGCCAGACAAGGCCAGTATGTTGTTTGGTAATGTGGGATTTTGCTGCCTCTCTCTATTGGTCTCGCCCCCTCTTTCTGACCTGAATAAAGCGCTATCAATGAAGGAGGTGGCTTTTCATGCAACTAAACACAAAAGTTTGGTCTAGGGGCCAAGTTCAGGGTCACAGTTTAACTGCACTTAATATCTTAACTGTGGACGCTAAGCCTATGGATTTATACCTACACTGCAAGTGTAGCCTTTTGCAGGTGATTTTGAAAATTTTACATTTAATATGAGACAGTAAACCTCTTTATTGTCAACATCCCTCAACTGACTGATATCAGATCTCTACTAATTCAAAGTTTACAGCTAAAATCCTGTTTGACATTGGCAAATATAGTGTTTACAATGTTTACTTCGTTGGGAATGTCATCAGTTTTGCAGTTATTGGTTCATATGAAATAAAAATGGCAATTTAAAACTATGTATTTGCTAATTGCAAAGGCTTGAATTTAAAAAGTACAATACATACATGGGGGACACAATTTAAATCTAAGTTTTTATTCTTTCATTAAATTATGAAAGGTTTACTTCAAAAAAAAAATCACAAATCAAATTCAAATAAGATACAGGATAACCAAGAGCAAAGATAAAAATGCATATATCCTGTACCAAAGAACAAAGAGTTAGAAAGAGCCAAGACTCTGGGACTAAATTACTCACAAAAAGGTATGTCCTGGCAAAGAAATTAAAAATTACAATTAATTCTGAGACTGGCCAAAAATATCACTGCCCTTCTTTCAGTTAGCCTCACCATTCCTTCCCAAATTTCCCCATCAGCCAGAAGTGTCACAGCAATTTTCACTAAGATATTTCAGGAGCTAATGCTACTGACAAGCAAAGTGACACAGGGGGACATGCTACCCAAGGCACAGCTGTTGATTAAATTCATGACCTCTGCTCTTTGCAAATGACGTGCGCAGTATTTTTGTTCTCTCTCTCTCTCAACACAACTGAAGCAACCAAATAAATCAACAACTGTGATGCCGCTTGTCAATTTTTTTAATAACTGGCTCAAATGATCATCTATCAGTCATCGTTATCTGAGAAATCTATATATTATTTTCATATACAAATTTTGGAATTACTCGAATTTAAACTAATACTCTGTGGTGCCTTCATGCACCATAGAGTATTCATACTGCCATTTTACCTGCACTTACCTGTAGTGAACATACTGTATAAATGGCAAGTTCTTTGGTACAATCACAAATGTATTACAGTAACATTTTCAAAGTCAGAAATTTTCCAAACTGTAGTTAATTATTGTAAATTACAATATTTCACCCATTTGACTACATTAAGCATTTATCACAAATGCCAGCCATCCTAACAACATCTTAAAAAAGTAAACCATGGCAACACCGGCTCTTTTGAATAAATTGAAACCATGTTAATGGTAACAGTCAGGCAGATAATGTAAAATACCAGCGCTTGATTGGTGTGACATTTTCTTAAACGTGTAGTAATTACCTGAATTCAAAAGAACTGATGATTTTAAGTATATTTGCAGAGGAAGGTTGCAAAAGTTTAGAAAGTAGATACAAGAAAGTCTTGAAATAGCCTTGTGGTTTTCAGAGCGACATTCCTTTGTGGAAATAAAGTATTATCTTCACCAGCATCTGAAGAGCCCAAAGCCTCAAATGAGCCCAGTGTAAATCACTGTAATATTCACGTATAAGGTCATCATGAAACACTGAAATGATTGAGTAGGTAAAGAGTGGGCAGTTAATAATACCACAGAGCTCTTTGTGTTGGGTGGGTGATGGCCATGGGGTGAACAGAGGGAATGAGAGGAGGCGGGCAGTGGTGGAGAAGGCCACAACAGCAAAGAACAACATACACTGTCTAGAAGGCAGCAAGGACAAGGCAACAGAGAATGAATATTGAAAAAAGAGGTACGTCTAAAAGGTTTTCCATTCTCCCCTAAATTAGCCTGTGAATGTACTTTTCCTACTTCTTTAACTGTCCACTGAGACTATGCCACATAAACCACACAATCATCTGTTACTTTGATTCACCCGCAGATAAAGAGGAAGAGAGAGAGCAAGTATTAAAGGGGTGGGAGGGAAGAGGAAGGAGGGCGGAAAAGGAGCATTCACAAACACAGATGTGAAAACCTTTTCATCTTAATACTGAGATGCTCGTCAATCTCCGTATGTCTCCAAAGGCTTCTCAGGTTTTCCACAAATTGGATTTAGTTACATAATCTGACGCCAGTGTGAGAAATGTGTTTGATTTGCTGCAATTTTCCAGAAATTAAGAATTTCATTAAGGTTTAACTGTGTAAGAAATGTACACAGAAATAAAAAGGGTCAAATGTCGTAACACTGCTGTTGATAATTCTGTGTGTTGTATGTGCGATGAGGAAGAGTGTGAATAAGGTGAAAGTAAACTGAGCACCACTGACTAATCCTGTCCAGTCACACTTGTTACACTCACTACGTCTGAGAATGTCTTCTGCGCACTTCACATCCTGGAGTGTTTCAAAAGAAGCACGGATATGTTTCAACAACACACTTTAGACCATTCCAGGATACTGTTAGTCATATATGATGTAATTTATTACATGAATTGGAAGAATTTACTTAATTGGGATGGATTCCCTCCCAGTATGGCAATAAAAACAAGTGATTTTTATTTCTTTTATAAATTGGTTTTAGTTGCTGCGTACACATTCATTTCTACATATTCTATTGCAATATTGTTATTTCTTTTCAATAGACTTTGAATACAGTAGGTGTTAAACCTTATTTTGCATTTGAATGTCTGGGTGGGGAGAAAATCCATTAACACATCCAAAAATGTTTCTTTAAAAATGTGACAATGTGCCACTTCAAAAACATAACAAACAGTATTGTTATGCCAAAATTAAGCTCTCAAGTTTGATTTCTTCTTTGATTAAATCAATCTCCAATTGAAGCTTTTACCTATTTTATTGTATTTACATCGACTTAGTGGTTTGTATGATTAAAATCCGACTGTTTGGACTAAATTTCAGAGTGTGACTGTGAATTCTTTCTTGTTTGTGGTGAGCTTATTTGGAGCAGACTGGGGCAGACTCAGCTATGTGTGGTTGTGGTTTCTCTGGGTCTTTACTTAGGATCTGACAGTTTGTTTTATTAGGCTACTGTTGCTGTCTGTTTTCTAACAATATGCTGTATAACAACCTGACAAGAATGTGCAATTTGACTGAAAGGTTTTTAATTGTGTTAATTTTGAATGATGGTAAAGGACTTTACTTTTGTTTTTTTTTTTTAATTTATTTTAGATTCATGTTTTGCCCGAATCTAAACACTGCAGCACCTCAACTACAGTACCACCTATGACAGGTACATGGAGTTGTGCGATGTATCACAGATTATTTTGCAAAAGTATTCTCTGTGTTGAATCATGTGTAAACGGGAGCCAAAACTCTGAGGAACTGAGGATCCAATAAGAGTATAAATACTGTCAACTAATCTCCCCAAACAGCTGTAATGTCAACAAAAGCAAAGCAAAATAAGATGCATCATTTATGATTAACTCTGGTGTGACACTGGAAGCAGGGTCCAATGACTCAAGAGAATAAAGGTACCCTCCAGTAAGCAATTATTGTATTTGTTCCTTTTCCCCCACGCACCAACATTTTTATGCCATCTTTTTCACATATGTCACTGTTTTTTTCATGTGTAACCTCTCACTTATTGAGTAAAGCATCTTTGAGTCCTGCATTTTACACAGGACCATGTTTTTTAAGAACTGATAACTACAAGATTGCACCTTTACAGCGTCATTGCATGATTCTCTCCAGAGCTCTACCATGAAGAGGATGTGAGTTAGAAGAGACGCTGTGATTGTTTTTTACATAGCTAAGCCACCCGTATTTGATAGACTGAAGCTCACTACTCTCCCTTGTTAAAACTTATTGACAAATGCATATGTAGGCAGATAGCCCGTCATTATTTTTTTGAATCCCAGTACTCCATGTGTCCCAAATTCTGTTTTTTCTGGGTAGAACAGCTTCCTCCAACAGACCAAAGACCTACAGACTGAGGTTGAGTGATCGTTAATTAAACACTCTAAACTGTGCTGTGTTGGGTTAGGAGCCCAAGTGTTCTGTATCAGGGTGACTATTTACTCTGTATTAATAAAATGTCTTATTAAAATGATGATTTTAAATGAAATGGTCACATCATTTTATAAGCATCTTGTTATTTGAAAGGATTATTAATTAGGTCCTTGTGTGGCTAACAGCTGAGATGAAAGCTTCATTATAATACAAATAGTGTAGACAATTATAGACAAATAGTGTAAAGTTACCTGAAAAAGGATAACCCATGCATGTAAAAAGAAATTAAGCTATTAAATATAAATAGAATGTTGGTAAGATTTCTCCAGAAAAATCCCAAGTGACAATTGACAGTGACTGAGTGAATTTCATACAGGACTCATAGCTGGTACATCAGGTACTGATCATAAAAAGTCTAGAAAACATGAAATTTACATATTTGACATTTTTGCTATTTGTGTGGTCTTTATGGAACCCAAATGCCATAAAAGGTATCCAGTGGTCGGTGGTGCTCTTAAAAAATGATAACAAAAATAATTATTGTTTGCCCAGCTTTGGCCTGACGTATCATAGCCCTGTGTTTCTTTAAACAGATAAAGTGGTCTTCCACATTTACATGTATTTTCAATTAGGACATGGACAGCAGTATGTGGCGATATATATAAAATAGATTTTGAAGAGATATAAACTTAAATACATAAAATATTATGACAAAACTATGAAAGCACAAGAAGGATGTGTGATTCCCACAAAAAGATAATGAAAACTGTCACATTTGACTGCACATTTCACTTTTCCCTTTTGTCACGACAAACCATTATTCTGCTCCACATCTGACTCACATGCAAGAGAGCTTTTTGACATATACTGTCTTTCAAGAAATGCCGTACTGCTCCATTCGCTTCTCCAAACCCAAGTGCATGATTAAATTAGTTGCTATAGTTTCTGATTATGAGTAATATGGAATTCATGCTGCAAATATCTTACTGAAGGCATTTTTATGCATGATGAGGTTTGGTGGTGCAGTGTCACGGGTCAACTACTTTGTATTATATTACAATGTGGAGGAATCTTCATGTATTGTGCACATTATTGGACATAATAAATGCAATTCTTAAAAGCAAGCCAAAAAATTAATCAAAACATTTGTGTTGCTACTGTTTAGACAATTTCTAACCAAAACTTCCATGAAACCTCCACAATATCAAGCTGATATGGACCCATAAACAGAACAATAAACAACAAATACATAAAAGATTAAATGATATGAACAGACACAAAAAGTATTAAAAAAAGTATTGAAGATCACACTTACTGTTAAGCATTGCATATTCTCAGGGCGATTGGTCTCGGGGGCAGCACCATGGTTTGACAACACAGCCTCTGAAATGTAGACAAAGGAATCACGGGCTGAGACAGTGCCTTTGGAGCACATTTCTTCCTGTGCCAACTCAAAACAGCTTTCTGGATGCACAGAAGTAAAGTCCTCATATAGTTCTGAGAGTCCATAAAAGTGACTAAGAAAGACAACAAGAAGCAATTATGGCAACATTCATCTGGACCAGCCTTTGCTGGGCCGGTATTCAAACTTGGGAGCGCACATAAAAGGCAAAAACAGGCCAGCCGAGTCAAGAAAAATCCTGTAAGATGCGAGGATCCAACAAACTGCCCATGAGAGGAGTGGAAGTGAGAACAAGTGAGAAGGAGGGAAGGAGGGAAGAAGGGAGGGAGGGAGGGAGGGGTGAAGAAGAGAAAAGGAACTCCTCTCTCCCTCTATTATCTGTCTGTCAGAGGGCTCCTGGGAAGTTGCTATGGTTACAGGGGCTCACGCCTCAGTGTCCTTTTAACTATTGCTCATAAAGGCAGCATTCAGCTTTGGGCTACAATGTGATCTCCCTGTTTTTCTTTCCGTCTTTTTCCCGCATTCCCTTTTGTTTTCATCTGTCAACAACCCTCATTTAATTCATACACTGTATCTTTCCTTCCTGCTTTCTGCACATTTTTTCCTCAACATAACTTTACACACTACCAAATCAACAGTTTTTTTCCAAAAAAAAAAAAACACCAGCACTAACCCCTATTTTTTATCCTCCCCCTTACCCCTGTCTTTTTAATACTCATCTATCCTACCTCCATCACCGCAGCAGGGAAATTATCCTCCCCCCCCAATCATTCTGCACATTAAAAAAAAAATGACTCCAATACTAACCTTTATTTTACTGGTAAGTCACATTATGATTGAAATCTCTTATACAAATGAGACCTTGTCAAGATCACCTCAGTTAGCATCATTATATACTGTATGCAAATGGACAATCATGTCAACAAAACATAACAAAGGTAATAATTACAAATATTACAGAGAACAAAACAAAGGCAGTAATGATTGTGCACTTATCTCTTTGTTAATTAAAGGAACCGCAGCTTGTTGTTACAACTTCTTTTATTCTACATTTTAAATCAATTTAGGATGTATCCATTGTCCACATGTGTATTTGAAAAAGCTCAGTAACACTAAGTTCAACCCCAGAATTTATCCCAAATGGCCCAATCCCCCAGTTGAGATTGTCATGGTAACCCTGGGGCACTTAAAAAGAGCGATTCTGTCATTTTTTAATCTGAAACCTCCAGGGTTCCAGCAGCAGAGAGGGAGTAACCTGACTGGCATCAAGCCCAGAAGAGGAGCCTTTTGTCTGGTTACGACATCAGTAACATGGGGCATGTGAGGGGAGAAACGTAGAGCAGCTGGCAATGAGCAACAGCTAGAATGACTGATATAAAAATGGGGGGAAATAATGAGGAACAATAAGAGACAGGAACAATGGACAGTGGGAAAAGTATACACAGAAAAATTCAGGAAAATTAATCAAAAAAAGGAATTTAAAAAAAGGATTAAAAAAAAAACTCAATGCAGAGAAGACAAAGAAAGTTGGCAATTAAATCAGAGGGTGAGACAGAAGCAGAAAATGAAGACACGCAGAAGGTATCAGTGAAGAAAAGAAATCTAAAGTCAGTCTTCTTAGTTGAATCAGCCTGTCTGAGATCTATACCAACACAAAAAAGCCCTCGACTCTGCCCAAAATCCCTTAATGCACCACTCGACACCCATTCCCCTTTTCACCTCTTGTCACCAACAAACAAATACATACTTGATGGAGTGTGTGGACAAACAGAGAAGGCAAGAGACTTTTAGAGAGAATAGGTTTCCTTGACTTCACTGTATGGCACAAGCCTTTTAAAATCACCTCTGGCATTAGGAAGTGATTGTACTGTACCTGCTAAAACCAAGATGTGTTCGCAGGTACAGTGCAGGTCAGCACAAATCTTACAGGTTTTCTCATAAATTAACAAATAGTTGGTCTAATATGGGTATTTCAGAATGTGTGCAGTTTTTTAATATGTACACCAGCAAGACCCAAATGTTACAGATAAAAAATACAGAAAAGAATATATAAAATGCTATTATGACATTAAGTTGTTGGCTCAATGTGTTTCCAACTCATTCACACACACACACACACAAAGAGAACTTTCCGTATACAATCTTTTCCTTTTTTTGTTCTTAAAAGGTTTTCTGTGAACACAACATCATTCCAAGAAATGTTTTCAATCCACACGAAACCCCACAAAACGACTATCCTGTGGGACATTACATATGCCAGGCCTTTACGTGGCGCTGTAACGCTGCCACAGAAATAAACCACTGTGTAATTTTTTTTTCTTCTTTTTCCACAATCACAGAGAAAGAATGAACAATGAACACCTTAAGAAAATAAAAGTGAAGAGACTCTCTGAAAAGAGATTCAAAGACGAGGAGGACGACAAAGATAGTGACAGCAAATGTGAGAGCAAGAGAGAATGGCTTATGACATCATAGATTTCCCAACGTAGCATACTGATGCACAAACACATGAGGGTGGTATTTTTTTTGAAGATTCTGCAGAACTCATTCCATGTGCACAGGCCCTTAGATAATACACTATTAAATGTGTTGTGCCTGAAGGGGTTTCTCTTGGTTAATACAAACTTTTCTTTTACATGTTCTCTTTGAACAAGTAGGCTTCGTATCCTAACTGTGATGTTGGCTGAATCATTACATTTACAGTACATTTTTGGCAGAGTTTAGCCAAGTGTCGCTGTGGCTTCTTTAAAGATCTCTCCAGTTTTTCAAATAAAACAGAAAACATAATCTATCCAAAGTGTGTGGGGATCATCTCAATCCCTGAGAAGTCCAACAGGATCAAAGAGCTTTTATTTTTTCCATCTATGTTCATTGGTCCAATACCAAATATCTTACAGCAAATACTGGATAATCCACTAAATCCAGCATGCCAACCTGTCATCAGCTACAATAAAAGATCAGGGAGCCATCTCGGTTGTCAACATGTTTATTTAAACTTGAGATGCTCTATTTCCCTTTCTGGGACAAAGCTGGACTGACAGAGAAACACTGAGAATACTGATTTTTTACCATGACAATGGAGCCACTACAGTATCTGTCACCCATATATAGTACTTAAAAAAAAAAAAAAAAAAAATATATATATATATATATATATATATATATATATATATATATATATACATATATATAAATATATACACACACACATATATATATTTACACACACAGTATCCTTTTTCTGACAGTGAATGGAAACATCTCTGACAGTGAGAGTGCAAATATACTGTACTGCGATTGTAAATTTAGTTGCGTGACAGATTCAGCTTGTCATTCTTTCTTAAACAGGTTTTGAAATGATAATTATAATACCAGGAATTTACAAATATCTATTGTATTATTGCTGCTGATCCTGTTTCAGAGGAAGCGACCATAAAAAGTTCCAAAATGATACAAAATGGTTTGCAAAAAATGGAAACAATAAAAGGAACAGCTAAAATCTGATACAAAAATAAATTTTATATGATTATATAATGATGATCACAGAATGAGACCAAGAATCATCATCATTTACACAGGTTTGTAACTGGACAGTTAATTCATCTATTATACAGGTGTTCCTGTTATTTTGTCCAACCCTTTGATGTCATTCAAAGGATAAAGTAGGACATAATAAGTGCATATTTTAATGCAAACATCGCACTTGTAAATTGATGCACAGGAAAATGTACAATCCATGTTCACCACATGCAGTTTGATCCATTAGAGGAATGCATTTGGAAATGCTCGACTTACCTGTGTCTCCTTAAGATGAGTGCATTGCAAACATGATATAAAAATTACATGATGCATAAGAGATACTGGTGTGTTGCTTCTGCCTTAACTTAAGTAGCCATTGAGCAACTGACCGATTCACTACATGAGGCCCCTGTGACATTTGGGCATTCAGTTTTAGTTCAGTTCTTGCTTCTGTCTGGAGCAAAGCAGAGTAACCACAAAGGATTATATCTCAACGTTTTCTCAGCGTGTTGTACGCTTGTCGCTGATTGGGATTTGTGTTGTGTAAGAGGCTGGGATGGAATTACATATCAAGAGTGAATGGCAACAACAAATTCATCATATCACCAAATTCAAGCAGCTTATCAGGCTCATCATTTGGTTATAACTTTAAAAGCTTTGATGAGTTATTAGAAATTATAGATGATATCACTGAAATTAAAAAGATCTGCATTTGTCTTAAGTCACTTGTGTTTAATACACTGTGTGTGTTTATATGGAATGTTTGTGGTGACACAGACACTTGAGAGCAAAGAAACAGCTTTGGCTCTTTGAATCTTCAGTACCCAAGAATACAAACTACAATACAGTGACATAACTGTGACAATATTGGAATGTAAAAACAAGTTTTGTAGCATGCCTGAAATGCCTACTTTGCTAGTAAAAACAGCCAACAGACAACTGGATTATGTTAAAGTGTTATGAAAAAGCATTTTTCTCATCCTGAGTCTACATTTGCATGTTCTTGGTCTGTGAATTATTCACACAGAGGTGTCAGTATGTGCTGTGACAAATTCTAAAAATGTCAGCAGAGCAGGATGGGAATATGCTTGTTTTCATCATAAAGGCACTTTTTATTACTGGTAACTTTCTGCCCAGTCCTGTCCATTTAGTTCCACCAACCGTCTGGAGGCTTCGCATGTCTGCCCGTTGTGGAAATTGTTTTCTATCAACTTTGTGTACCAGTTGACTTGCAGCAGTCAGGGTTCAATGCCTATGGCATCAACACATGAAGGTGTTGGCTACTACAGTGGACTGTGCCACTGCCATTTGGAAGTTTACAGTGATTCATTCTGGTGAGCGAGAGGTTGTATAATAGCGATACCTGCATCTTCTGAGTCTGTCTAAGACCGACAGGTGGATATCAACATGGAACATAATGTTCCTGCACTCAGTCAATAACAGTTTCCTAACAATCTTGTCTTGGCTCTAATTTGAACTTGACAGCAAGCTTCAAACATTCTGTCTACCTGTCTATTTTGTCTTGTTTTTCATGTGTAAAAATACTTGATTACTCGCCTAACCTACCACAAACGTGAGAGAGTATTTTACAAGATTAGTTTTCCACTGTGGGCTGTTTGGGCATTTATAGACTAAAGTGGACAGTCACCAGTCTTACCATCCTATTATTTTGCAGCAACTGTTCAATTGGGAGATTTAATCTTCTACTAATCTAAAATATCATAGGGCTTTTTTGTGACACAGAGTATAGTCATAATTTCAACTAGTCACAGTAGGAATAGCAGACAGTATGTGTTACTGATAAGATAATCAATGACTCCCTTCTATTCAAATGTCACAATAAGCCACATCATTGTGACAGTGCGCCATTAGCATTAACAATACTGAAAGAGAAACTGAATGTAATTTAGTCATCATTGATTTTATTTATTACACTTGTGCTTTTCCACCTGTTACATGCCAAAATACTGATTTTCAAAAGTTTATAAGCTTTAGAGGACTCACCAGTACAGCCCCATAACTTCAGCCTGAGAAGAAGCAGAACACATGAAAACATGTGTGGATGTAACAGGGCGGATTTCACATAGAACTCCAGTTACACAGAAGAGAAACTCTTTAACAGTGAACACTGACTTAAAACTTTTTTTTTTTGTTATTTGCATGTCAGGTCTGAATGGGTAGTGAAGCCCAACTCAGACTCAAGCAGGATAACTTGGGAACTTGGGAAAATAAAGACTTGACTTGTAAACTGCCTCAGACACTTGACTGGAGACTTGGACTCAGACTCAATGTTTGGTGACCCTATTACATACTGAAGATTGGTGTTTGGGTGTTGCAGCCAACACATTTTTAACAGTTAAGTAGATTTATTCGCACAGAGTATATTGTTAAAGCAAGAGAAGCAGACAAGTTGCCAGGATAAAAACTGCTTCCTTTTAATTTCATTCAATCATAACATAACTATTATATGTATTAGAGAATACAACTAAAATCCATTTTAACTCTTTATACACTAAAAACAGCATTTATCATCAGATATACAGTACGTCATATCAGACAATCTGTTTACTCATCAATTCATTATCTAACATGGTTGCACACTTAACAATATCAAAACAGTCCCTCCTTTACATTAATGCAAAGCCCTCACATGTAAGTTAATGGCAACACATACATTTAATCTACTGCTTTAAAAACACAGCTGGAAAGGCCTGACAGTGATTATCAGTGTGTTTACAGTATGTCTGGATCCCCGTTCATCCATTATGAATAGTGAGTGTGTGTGGGTGTGTTTGCGTGTGCGTGTGTGTGTGTGTGAAGCGGATGACATATTTTAGAGCCGAAGCTCATTGGCTTTCATGCATATGAGGTCCAGTGAACACACATCATAAGCCTGTTGGAGTGAAATGCATTAGCCATGGTCAAAACACACACATGTATGTTACCGTGGGTCAGTTGTCTCCAATGACACGCTATGAAAATACAGATAGCAGAGCCAAGACTAACCCTCACTTTTTTCATTCATCTGAACAGCAAAGTAGTGCATATGCTTTGTACACTAATAAGTGACTATATCTCCAAAGAAAATACCTCATCACCACACAATACTGATGGAGATAAATTAATTTTCTGTTTTGTTTGTTTTTGCAGCATATGCCTTTACTGCAAGACGTAACTGGCTATTCTGATCAGATTTTTTGTTGTTGCAACAGAAATAGTAATGCTGGGTGTATTATTCTCTTGTCTTTCAATTTTAATAATCTACACATGTACCACCAAAAATGTTTTTTGAGGCTGTGGTCTGTATTGCTGAGGTCTTTATAGCACTGCAGCATAAAAAAAGCAAACACTAATTGCCCCATCTCTCTTTAACAAAAATGTTGTGTGGCTGCCACTCATGCATTGTCTGTCAGCCTTTCAAATATTAAGCTTTTAGCAAAAGTAAAAAGCCTGATAATTGCCCTGCATTGTAAGTAGCTGTCAACAGACTGAGCTACAATGGTACAACAGAGAATGGCTTCAAGAAAAGTATACTTTCTTTGAAAAGTTCTTGTCATTTTGTTGTGTCAAACATCTACAGATGTTTTTTTAGATATCCTGTATATAACATTACATTAATTCAAATTTAAATACATTCTGGCATTTCCAGCCCCAATAACATTATCCCTGTTACAGATGTAAAAACTTCAAAACTGCAATATTTTTAGGATATATCGTGATACACTATATTTTATATATAGCCTTCCTAATATGGCCCTTCTAATGAACGGTAGCTCTCAACACCCTAATCAAACAAACAGAGTTTAAAACAACATAAACGTGCCATCAGCAACAATCACTGAGAAATAAAATGAAAAACTTAAATGTAAATTAAAGTGCACATTTTTTTGCTTGATTCTATTTTCAACAACAGATCATTTACAGAACAGTAAAATAAAAATAGTACTATGATCAAACCACAGAGGTAAAGGTTGAGGCTGTGTCTGTGAAAAACCACTCTGAACAATAAGAGTGACAGTGAAGCCTCATAATTTAATTGTTTCTTTGCATCGTACTGTATGTGGAAGTCGCTAAGTTGGTAACACTGTGTGTCCGCGGGAGCTGGGTGGGGAGCAAGCGGCGTGCTGCGAGAGGTGCATGATGAGAGAGAGAGATGTGAGACGCATCCAGACGAATTAAGAATAATGTTCATATGGCAGTTTGTACTCAGTGGTCACGCTATTAATACATAATACATATCACGTGGCCCCAGCCTCAATATACCAACTACATTAGATATATCGCCCATCCCTAGATCGTATTAATCCGTTTCACTCTAAAGTCGATGGACTACACTTCCTCTATATTATTGCCTACCTAAACACTGTATATCAATATTCCCCTAAGAGCTGCACAATACAGAAAGATACAAGCAAATCAGCAAACAGAAACAACCAACTACAGTTTCTTCATGCGTAAATAAAAAAAAATTTCATTGTCAATTAGTTAAAAAAAATATGACTAAGCCTCTCAGCTCCACATGACTCTCTGTATTAGTCAGTATCGTGGTGTTTACATCTCATGCTGCCTTCCATTCCTGTTCTGCACGCAGGAAGTGATTTGTTATATGTCAAGACAGACAGGGCACACAGCAACACTACACTTGCAAAGTGGGAAAGCTGCAAGCACATTGGAATACGACTAAAACACAGCAGTTTGATGAGATAAATGCTTCTCTGCCCACACAAACACTCCCTCAATCAAGACTGATAGTATTGCTTGGCAGAGCCCATTTTCAGATGATGGACTCAGCATCCAAATGCCGTTACACCATTTCTGTCTATAAATAAGAGCACAAATATAAGTTTGACATTAAAATAATAAATATTTTATTAATAATACAATGTTCAAATTGTGTGGTCTTGCTCCCTGGCAACACAAATGTTACTTTCTACCGCTCAATGCTCAAAGATTGACTCACATTTATACAGACTGAATATTCTTTCTAAACAAATCAAAAACTAACACACACAAAAGTTTGTATCATAGCTCCATTACACTCAGAACTGACATACTCAAGAATATTGAGGTTTGCATCTTTGCCACTGGTGCTTTAGAGTACTGAGTCAGAGGAGAGGTATGATGGCAAGAGGAAAACACTACTACAACTACACAACTACTAGTGGCGAGAAAACACAAAGGAAACATATGGGTGAGAGTGGGAGCTTGAAATGGAAGACAGAGATAAAGAAAACAAGATATTTAGATATTTAGAAAGACTGGGAAATTTTTGTTAACACACAAAACATAAATGGACTGACAAACAGAAGGAAAGAGAGACAGATAAAAGACACACTGAGAGAAAACTGTAATGAATGAGACTTTGGTTATTTCCATGTTAGTGCATGCCATAGTGCAGCACTCTATGGCCTACATTCTGCCAGCTGGTTACAACAAAGTCCATGCATGAGTATGCACTACACACACACACACACACGCACACACACACACACAAACATGGATCAGAGGAGACAGTAGTGGGGCAGTGCTGCCACTAGAAAAGATGGAAACATCCATTAATACTGCTACCCATGGACTTTTTTTTCCCCCTTTCTTTAAGCTAAAACTTCATTTGTTGCACTTTCTGACTTTCATTAATAATTTTGTATTGCAGTTTAACACTTTCCAGCTTTTTGTCCCACAGCTACATGAATAACTTTGCCAGGATACTCTTTAGTATAAGACAGGATCTCCTCATGCAAGCCCTATAATGGTTTCCTGCTGGCTGATTCTTGCCCAATCTGATACCCTTGTCCCAGTTTCATCCACAGAAGCATAAAACTAATTTTAAAGTTGCATGAGGTAGATTAGCCTAGTTCAGCAAAGCAGTGTAAATTGGGATGGGGTGGCTTTTGTCTTACGATATTAATGTTATCTTCTAAACCCAGAATGGAATAATGAATAAGCAAAAGGAAGTTAATGCTACTATGATGTAAGATAAAAGTATTTGTTGCAACGTGTCCTGATGTGAAGTATGTGTGCCATTGTGATAAAGGTGGGGTCATACTGGAAGTAATGCACTCAATGAGCAAGCTAAGCTTCTTAAAGTGGTCTTCAGTGGAAAGCAATTGTGACTAATTTAGCTCAGCAGGAGGAAATTAGATGAGAATTGACATGAGCAGCACAGACTCAGAGTAAAAAAGAGCAATTTTAAGTATTGTCAGCAATTTCAAAAGTGCACAAAAGAGAAATGTATCAATGGAAGAAGATAAGGGAGCAGAAACATGGGACAACAGGAAGAAAGTAAGGCAAAATTAGAAAACAAAACACAAAAGAGAATGGATAGAATACATTCCTACAGCATCCTTGGGAAAAAGTAAAACATCAGTCCACAATTGCAAATTAGTTGCTTTACAATGCAATGTGCAACTTCCAAAAAACCTTGTGCACAGAGAGAAAATTAAAACAAACATCATACTCACTTAATCTAGGCTGCCCTTAATGCTGGCACTGAGTAGCATAATTCCAACACACACGCCACCACCACCATTAGTAAGAAACCACGAGTCAGTGCAAACATGAGAAGGAAGAGAAGGAGCACTCCAAGGTGTAGAGAAGAAGAGATAGATTTCCAAATAAATGCGTCTATATGTGTGTGTATGTGTGTGAGAGAGTACAGTGAGTGTGTGTCTGGTTGTCTAACAGCGAACAGTACAGGAGAGCTCAGTCTCCCCACGACACCCCCCCGGCAAATGTGACGCGTCACTTTCGTCCAGAGCCCTCCCTCCCTCCTTCTCTCTGTCTTTCCCCTCATTCGCTCTCCAAATCCCCTTTTCTTTCCCTCTCTTAATCCCTTACTTCTCTACTCGCCCCACCTCCCGACCTAAAGGCTGATAAAGACTTATAGCCGGACACCTCAGACATACACAAACGTAAATACACTTATTATAAAAAGTATGTTCTTACTGTTACAATATAATTGAAGACTCTTTGACCCCTTACACACTTCTCGTATCATTAATCCATTTTAATTCAGGATTTGCTTCGGTTATACAGTATATCTTTCCAACAATTACTTCTACATTAGCCCTGCATCATTTGAAAAGTTGGGGATGAGAGATTGAGGTCTGAGAGAGTGGTTTTATGCTCAGTCCTAAACATGAGTGGTTCAAACTCATTACAGTGACTTACCAATGGTGTGGTAGTTGTGTTGTGTGGGCACTTTAAGATGCTTTGTCCTTCCCAGCTCTTCCCCAAGTAGGTAGTACCATCCGTGGACCTCCTGCTGCACACACAAACAAAACGGCTGACTTATATTTGTGTGTAAGTGTGTCTGTGTGTGTGTGAGACACAGAGAGATAGACAGAGAGAGAGAGAGAGAGAGAGAGAGAGAGAGACTCCTGAGTTAAGCTTGGGGATTCAACCTAATGTGTACTACATTTAAAGTGAATGAGTGCATAAACATGTGCAGGAACACACACAAAGACACAGGCTATCCTTTAAAGGACTCTGCTTTGATGTACACTCATTTGGACAGCCTTACCAATGCTTTATCCCTAACCTTAACTCAAATGGTTTTTGGTCTCCATGAGGACTACTGGTCCTGACAAGGTCAGTGTTTATAACAGAAAAGGTCCTTAAGAGGAAACAAATACAACCACACACACACAGCGTTAGCTAGTTCCTCCAGGGCTGCAGGCAATGGACACACATATAACCCCCCTCACAATGCTTTGGCTTATTCCAGCTGATGCCCCCACTTCTGCACTTGTGCCTTCTGGGCCAGATGGTGTATGTGTGTGTGTGCGTGCATGCATGTGCGCATGACAAAGATAACTCTATGTGTGTTACGTAAAGCTGTGGCAGAGGGAGTCTGATTTGTAATTCAAATGATGTGGACATATTCTTGAAAACATGAACATAAAAAAAACAGTGTCATTAAGCTCTGCCATCAATTCGCTATTACATTTTTATTATAGCACACACATGCATGCGTACATGCATACACACACACACAGACACACATGTATACTCTTTTTACACTAAATAATATGGTGCCGTGGACAGTGACAATAATCTCTATTTTAAAAGCATTTTATCTGAGTGGAGCATTATCTGCAGGCAGTGGGGAGTAGAGGAAGGACGAGCAGGGGACTTTCATAGAAGAAGGGGGATGGGTGGGCATGTGTCCTGAAAGTCTGTGAGGGATTTGCACCATCGTTCAATATTACGCTGCATGTGTGACAAAGGAGGAAAGAATGGGGCCAGTGGAACTTTGAGTCAGGAGGGAGACAGACTGAAAGAAAGAGGAAAAGCAGAGGAAGAGGAAAAAGTACAAAAAGCACAAAGTGACACAAGGGTGTAAACAAACAACAAGATGTGACAGACAAGCCGGGCCAAAATAACAGCCAACATTCATATGAACTCTGAAAAAGAAACATGTGGGTCAGCATGAATGGATGAGTGAAAAATAAAAACAGAGGAGCATAATGGATGTGGTGAAGCGACATAACTGCCTGTAATTCAATGCAAATCTACATAATAAGCATATTAAGCAAATTAAATATTAATTGGGAGGACCGTTAGAGGAAGGAAGCAATAAGCTTGATTGAAATTCAGTTTCTTTCCTTTGTTTGTTTTCCCTGCATTATTGTGAAAGTGAGATGAAATTAAAGAAAAGGCTTATTGGAGTAAGCTAAAGAGGGTTGGGTAAATTTGTGGCTGTGTTTGTTTTTCCAGTTTATTTCAGTGATCTAATCTAATCACTAAATTAAGAGTTTCACATCAACTTCTCAGTCTCTCTGAAAACAATAAAAGTCACAGTACAAATGCAAGCTAACTGAATGCAGATGCCATTTGCTGAATCATTGAAACAAAAGAGATGTAGGCTCTACACTTTATCACTTTAAAGCAAGAAACCAAATATCATTACCTTGTACAGCAATGTAACAAAAAAACAGGTTCCCAGATTAATATAAGGCAGAATCAGGTTGAACCAGACAGTATGCTTACTTACTATGCCTTAATGAAATATTAAAAATAATTACAGAATATTTGTGTGGTTGTCCATTTTCCACAGCATCTGGCGATAGGTGTAAGCACAAAGGCCAAATGTATGATGATTACAATTTTGAAACCTCACACAGAAACTAATCAGCAATCAGCTTTGGGTTTGTAGTCTCGCGACAGAAAGAATTAGAGATCTTGGTGAAACAGAATCAGTGCACTATGATTACAAATTTACAGTGTGTAAAGTTCTGTTGTAATAAAAGTAAGGTATGAGACTCTGTGAGATATAAATCAGAAAGACGGGCTTGGACTTTTAACAGTTTATAAGGGAGAGAGAGTTAAGGTGTGTTTCACTTGTTTGTCTGTGGCAGTGATGCTGTGGTGCAACACTGCTAACCCCAAAGTGTTTCTTCTCAAATACTGAGGTCAGACTGGATTCATTCACACCAAAATAAAAGCTTAGCTTCATTGTCTAATGGATGGACAAATGCAAAGTTAAAAGGGAGCTGAGGACACTGTTTGCAGAATGTCTTCGTACTTATGTATGTTCAAACTCACCTTATCTGTGTCCATGAGGGAGCGGACGCCGAAGCTCATGCAGCCCAGCAATGCACTGATCCTATTGATACATGGAGAGAATGAATGAGGAGGATAAATATAAGCAAATATCCTGAAGTACTGTCGATCTGTCATTTAAGCCATGTCTATTTGATATTACATTTATGACCCAAAATCATTAAATAAAACCAATTTAAAAGGAAATCAAAAAATAATGAAATTGTTTTACATTATTTTGTCTCAGATTACCCTGTTAGTCCCTTGGGTAAAACTGGTATAGTATAATGTAGCATAACAAAGGGCAAAACAAACAAAATAAAACAAAACTATGACTGTTTAAAACAATAAAAATTTAAAGCTTGGGAAATATATATAATATGCCAAACAAATTATTTATTATCATCCTAGTGGGCATTTGTGTGATGGTGGTGGTGAAGGGAGTGGATGTTTAATTATGTATATGTAAGAAAAAAGTTCTCGGCAACCCTCCATCTGCAGCTGCAAATCAATGCAGTGGCTGATGCTGTTTCAGGGCAAACTGGGCCAGAGCTTAAATGAGCACCTGAAATGTTTTTTGTCACCACTCAGTCAAACGAGCCACTGACTGAAAAAGCCCGCTGCATTGGCAGAATGTCTTGGAGACACTGGGGAGTTTATAATAAGCTTGTTCTATATGAACGTTCATGGAGTCAACAGTAAATGCACATCATGTAAACTTTGTATGAGGGCTGACCACTTAATTTTCAAAAGGAAATCACAATTTCAAGCAACCTAATTGGCAAATTAAAAATGTCACAATTTAATCATTGAATTTTTATTGTTCTTTTCTCTGTCAGTTTAGAAAAATATTATCCCATTTCAAAAGCATTTCAAAAGCAATTCTTATCTTTTAATTCAAGAATATGACAGTTAAAATTTTGATGGTATTTCTTTTGGTGAGAATCTTGGTTTTCCCTGAATTGTAGAACCCGAATATTTTAAATCCATAACACAATGACTACTAAACTGAAGCTTGACATTAAAATAAAATCCCAAATCAAATTGGATTTGCAATACCTGGCAGGAAAAAATACATTTAGATACAGTACTTAGGCCACCACCACCTTTGTTGTTTTTAATGTCAATTATGTGATCGTTGGCGTTTAGATTGAAAAGATGTGACTAAAAGTCAGTCTTATACTATATGACCAACCTGTAAATGAGTTTAACTTGTGCAACATGTGTATGTAATGCTCAAACATGTCTTGAGTAAACCGGGTATAATAGACCTTTTTCACAGCAGCTATTTGTTGGCATGAAATAGTAGGAGAAACACAGGTTTTACCAATAACATTAGGGTTCCATTCCAGATTTTAAAGAGCCATGGTTGTTATTGTTCAAGTGTAAATGTAGGTCACACTAAATACTTGATATGCATAGTACTGT
>JAFBJR010000905.1:8369102-8494391 GCA_016785285.1 Brachirus orientalis
TTCCAATAAAGTGATTGAGAAATAATTGTACAGTATGGTCATTATAGCATTGCTAAAACAACAAATCTAATGGTGGCCTAAGACTTATGCATAGTACTGTATTTTCCCCAAACATCACTAAAAATACCAAAACAAACAATGAATATGCTGGTAACAAGTGCAAAATTAATAAAATAACTGAATAAAAAATAATTACATCAGCTTATCCAAGAGATTCTTTGTTACATATAATATTACACAGTTGTTTGACTTTCCACTGTAATGTTACTTTGTGAGGATATTTCAAACAGTAAAGAACAAGTTAGCAGGTATAATAAATACAAACCTTAGAGATCATTTAAATTGATTACATTTTTATACTGCCATTCCCTGCAAGACACAATAAAATTTGAGTTTTTGAATATTAAAATTAAAATTAAATTAAGATATTAAAAATAACTATGAAATAATGCATATAATAAATATGAAAATACCTGGATGACAATACAAGCGCACACCATTCAAATCTGAATGCTGATCTTGTGATCAGCCTATTCACTTCATTACTGTGGCATTACACACACTGCAAAAGTTTTTGTGCAAGACAAAATAATAAAAGGGAATGTTCAACATATAATTGAATTTGTGGAAAACGCAATTGATGCACATTGTAGCATTGTGTCCATACATTAAAAGACTGCTAAGATTCATGAAGGATCGACTTGGTTTGGTTACAGCAGCACTTTGGCCAGTGTTTTGTGGTATTTAAGAGGATTTGCTGAAGAGGCACTGCTTCCCACAACTTCCTCACAGCAGAAGGGAGAGTTGAATAAGCACATTTTAATGACATTTCAGGCTGCACTTTATTTAAAAAATGGCTGCTGAGGAGATATATATATATATATATATATATATATATATATATATACATATATGATGCAGTGGTAAAGTTTACTCTTACAGAGACGATGACTTGGTTGCGCCTCCAGATAACCACATCTGACCAAATTTGGAGGTGAGAAAGACAAATATTCCTGCCATTAAATGTGAATGAGGCTTAATTGCTTAAGATGAGTCATTCACTTTTAAACTCTGTCCCAGTAACTGTCCCAAAAAAGGTATTTATCTTTTCAACCATTCTATGATCTATTGTGAACCATGCGTCCTGTTACTTTATTTGTATAATCACATACATCAAGTTAACCACATGCTATAATTAATGATTTAATAATTAACTTAAAACAGAAGGACCCATGCAAAGAATACTCAGAGAGTATTTAAACAAAGCATATAATCCATGTCAAGGGAATCGAGTTCTTTAGTATATCCACTTCATAGTGATACTTCTCATCAGTCCCCTCAACACAATGTAGCGCAAAATACTTGTGACTCATTTTCAACCATATGTGCTCCATCTCCAACAGTGACCCTGTTTCAGCACAAGTCTGCTGAGGCAGGGAGACAAGAGTAACAGAGTAACACAATCGCTCAGCCAGATTGAGAAACAGGCAAGAAAAGAAACAAGTTGGAAACTGTTGTATGTGTGGGGTTTGCTCAGTAATGTGTTGATTGTTATGTGTTTTGGTTTTTTTTTTTTTCTTACCATCTTCAATGTTCCCACCTTGTTGTGGAGTTAGAGTTCCACATTGTGAAGAGCAGTCTTTTACGAAGGTCATCCTCTCTGACAACACTAAAATAAAGAAAAGACAGAAAGTCTGTCAGCTTTTCTCAAATTAAAACTATGACTGACATGCATTCAATTGCAATGCACACAAGTCTACTTGGTTTCCAGCAATAAACCAATGATGTATGTTTACAGTAATGTACTGTGCACTAAAAATGTACCAAAACCCACAACTAACTGTGAAAGTTCATGTTACTTTCAGTCTTGACACAATGTTTAAATATTTTAGGTTTACATATATTAATTTGCAACCAATTACCATTTGAAAAGGGAAAATTAGAGTCAAAAAATATATACAGCAAGTGATAAGTAGCTTTGCAAAGGTGTCTTAAACTAAAAAGTTTAAGACAGTAACTAAACCAGAATACAGTTTTAAAAAGACTTTAAAATGGTATGCCAGAGTACTTACAAGTAAAAGGTCTGTAAAAAGATGGGGTTCCTACAATGAGGAACCATCTGAGTCTTGTGCCTGTCGGCAGGATCACTGTCTGGGAACATGCCAACCTGAAGAACACAACAAAACCAAACAACATTAGAAACATACAAGTTACCAGCATGGATTATGTCAACAAGTCTTTTTTGCTGCACATACCTTCACATAAGAGTCACATGGGCCCTCGCACTCCTCCAGCATGCCCCTTGCCTCCAAAACTATACACATATATTATTAATATTATATATTATGTATGAGATCATACCAAGATTGCATTTTGTTTTATACCAAAGCGCAGTGTTGAGTCAGATTCTATCCTAGATAAACATGGATAGATGGATAGATAGTGGTTAAATCAATGTCTTTTTTTGATTTTTGAAGTTTAATCTCTTATAAAATCACAACTGTCACATGGTCATTTTGTTTTCATGTACTCTCCACATAAAACTGAAAAATCAGCTGTTTTGCCAAATCCAATGTTGTTATTAATATATAATGACAAATAAGAAGAAAAGATCCCTCCATCTGCACATTGAAGTTGTGAGGTTTCCTGATTACGTCAGACTGTTTTGTAACAACTGAATGACAAGTACATACTATGCACAACAAATCTTGTACTTTGACTCAAAGGCTAAAAGAGAGTATAATTTTCTATGAATACAAAACATAAATGGAGCAAAAATAAAACATTAGTTGGTGGTTTAGTACGGTGGATTTTATATGAACAAACAGCAGCCACTGTCACTGATCTATAATCAATTCAAAAAATATCTGAAGAATGCTATGAGTTGCAATATTCTGAAAGGTAATGTAACTTACAGTAATAACATACAGTAAGTTACTGTATGTTATTTACATACAGTAAATATTACATCAATTTTGTCATCAAGCAAAAAAAGGACAAATACTAAGAGATTTCTGATGGGTTTCATTAAATATTCAACTTCAAATGTTGCATTCAAATAAGTTTATTTTTTCATGTCCTTTTTAATATTTTACACATTGTTTTATTACTAACAGCAGCCTTAACACAACTCACCACTAACAACAAGTCCATCAGGCTCATGGACGATTGACAGCTTCAGCTGACCTGTTGAAAATGAGAGAAGGAAGGTCAAAGGGCAGGAAAAAAAAAAAACAGGCACCCAAAATTTTATATTAATGTGGGTTTACATTTTGGGGAATATATTAGCACAAAGACTGGTTTTCTGACCTGTTGAAAATGAGAGAAGGAAGGTCAAAGGGCAGGAAAAAAAAAAAACAGGCACCCAAAATTTTATATTAATGTGGGTTTACATTTTGGGGAATATATTAGCACAAAGACTGGTTTTACAGAGGGCTAAGTACTGAATTATCAAGTGAATCATTCATTGATTTTCTGAAATTGTATCTAGTCCAGGCATTTAGGAGTCAGTTGAATTTTTGTGTGTAACTTCTTGTGCCTGCAAAATATCTCACATCATGTCATCCTACATGAAGACCAAAGAGTAACCTTAAGTAATTATTTATTTTCCCCTTTAACTTACTTGTCTTGTAATTAAGTGTATATGTGTGTCCAGTGTCTATCATCTGTCACTTTTTCTTTCGTTCGTTCCCTCTCCATCTTTCCCTTTCCTGTAAGTCTCCTAGTGCTGCTAAGAGCTCTTGGAGACTTTTTAGCCACGTTGACATGGCCACTGCTAACATTGGCTTTGTAGAAATTTTAATTAATCCTGCTCATAAGAGCACAGTCTAAGGCTAAAATGTGGGAGCCTTGCTGTGTGATAACACTGTTGGCACTTCAGGGCTTGGGTACAAGGGATGTTTGTCGTTCCCACACTGAACTTGGCATGGCTTTGTGCTGCTGGCTGCAGTAGCAAAGTAAAAATACTGCTCACAATATCTTCCTGGTACATATGAGCCTGCAGGGTACAAATGTAGTAATGATGCAGTTTCAAAAGTACCTAAATCAATTTATAACACACAGCAAATATGAGCAAATTCGACAGAAGCAGACTGTTAAATGAGTTTCAGGAAAGATCCAGTAAAAAAAGAAAAAAAACAATACTGTCTACTTTGAAAATGACACTCTACAGTAGAGTAGAAGACAATAGACAGAGTAAATGCTAATATCAACAGTCCACCATTCTCAACATAACAATCCTGATGTTAATGTTAAACAAGCCTTACATTTACTATTTACTGCATTTACATCTAAGACTGATGGCTATGTACTTTTGCAAGTGTGTGGTCATAAACCAAAGTATTAGACATTTCATAATGAAATTATAATGTGACAGAGAAGAGTTTATGATGCACTCTAAAGCGGGAGCACATACAAAAAAAATGTCTCTAACAAAATGCATGACAATGCTCCCTTCACTCAAAACCAGAAATGATGGCTGCATGGTCATGTCAGAGAAAAAGTCAGGGGATCACCAAGGTCTGTAAGGTTCATCCTCCAGGTTAAACAAAGAAATGTCATGAACATCCAACATCCCAAACATGTCCTCAGACAGGCTTGTGCACAGAACCTGAACCGGTAATGTTCCATCAAGTCATATTGTTCCTTTTCTTGTTCTTCTTCTCTTTTAGGGGTCACAATACATAACATTGCTCAAATCAACCAATCAAATCAATCTACTGTATATGACCACATATACAGTAGATTGGTTTAATGGAGAACTACTACAAAAACTTAAAAAACAGTAGTACTTTGCACTATGCTATAGTGATAAATACAGTATAGTCTGACAGAAACTCAGTCCAGCTTTAAAATGAGTCAGCGGTAACTTATTCTATTTGGGGCAAAAATCTGGCTTAATATTTAAAATGTCTGTCCAGCTTTTAAGAAACACTCTCAGAAGCGGTTTCCTTCAGAAAAACTTCTTTATGTGTGACTAACCAATCCACTCTAATCAGAGACATTTCCATCAAGTAATAAAGTTCAACTTTCACAAGAATTTCAAAAATTTAAATATTGAGTTCAGTGGAAGCTGATTACTGAGGAAAATTTGTGATTTAAAGGCCTATGCGCAGTGACTTGGACATAGTGTTGAAATGTTAAAATATGCACTCCCCTCTTCCTCCCACTCACTTATCCACTGCTTTGACCCTTTAGAAAACCAGCGAACACACCCTTGGGTAGGAGAGATGCCATCCTCAGCCATGGAGCCAGTATGCATGTCATGATTTAGAACAGAAGGCACTTTCAAATGCCCAAATTGTCCAATTCAGCAAACAAGACTTCAGTGTTGGGGAGATGCCAACCTTTCAACCTTAACAGACCTTAACAGGGAAAGTGAACCTACAATTAAAACAGCGTAGAATAATAAAAGGTCTAGAATGAGATTTTTTTACAGCCGCAGTAAAAAATAATGAGTCCCCTCAACAATAAAAGTATTCAGCACTTTGGAGAGGTAGAGCAGGTTGCACTTAAAGACAGAAAACTAGACAGGAAAGAATAAAAAGGCTAAACCCAACTATAGCACTAAAGAAAACATTTATCACTCTGACTACAAGGACCTGAGAAGCAGGATTTTCTAGTGTTTTTTGCACTTAACTTATGTAGACTCACAGTGTGGTAAAAGACTGAGGCTATTCACAAACGTGCAAGCACCTTTCATTTGGTACATGAAAATTAAAAGCTATAAAACTAAACACACATATTCTTAAAACTTCTTGTGTATCTTACTTAAAAGACACACTCAGTGAGCCCCACTATCAGTTCATACATTCAAAAACAAGATGTCATACATTTTTGCTTCCTTTGACATCACAAATAGCTCATGCTTCTTGAGTGTAGCTGTGGAAAATATAGCTAAAATTCATCTTCATACATCTTCAGCATGTTATGTTCAGATGAAAAGAAAATAAACTGGACTTGCTTTGTTGCATATCCTCAGTATCAATTCTTATTTTGATATTTCCCAGGGTGATCTGCATTGAAGAGGTGAGTCACACCAGTATTTGCTTCATCCCTTCTATGTATGCAGTACTTTTTCTAATTATCTTGTTTTTACCAGCATTTGGTTTGTTTCAGACTTTAATCTAAACCTGATAAACTGAAGAATTTGTGAAATTGATTATGAAAAACATCCTATGCCACCACAACTACTGTCAATGATATTTAATAAATAAGATACAGAAAATATATTTAGGGAAGGTGATAAAACGATCAGTGTAATAAAAAAGGATGTTTAAAATAAAAATAAAAAACTAACAGTGGATTACTCTTATGTTGACCTCTCCCCTGGTGAGCCTTTCCCTGTACATGTGCCAGCTCAATTAGGCCACAAAGTGCTTGTTGCCTGTCCAGTGACAGGGCATGTGTACAGCCAAGTCAGGACTAATCTTTCATGAATTTAGTTCAGATTCCTTGTCCCCAAGTTAGTGGCTAAAAGTGCTCAAAACAGCACAAGCAAAGACATCTATACTGTACAGAGATGCATATAGTCATGTGTCATACATAGACTGTTAAAATAAAAATAAAAATAAAAATGGATGTAGGCCCATGCTCCAAAGATTGGAGCCACGTGCCTGAAAAATATTCTACTGAATCTCCATCAGGGAGGACTCCATTTGGTACAGCATGATGTCCATTTTGTGAATTATGGTGCCATTTAGATGAAAAGAGACCATAAAACGTGGTATTGGAAGTATGTACGCTGTGTGACTGACAGCTAGTGTATTCCCGTAAGTGGGTGGAAGTGGACATGCAGTGGACCAAACATGGTTTCTTCAGATTTCAAAAAGAGAACATGGCACTAGTCAAAATACTACTCCTGAGTTCACAAACCACAGGGTGATGCCACGGGAGAATACCACTTGGTGACACAGTATATCAAGGATAAACATGAATATCTGCTAGCAATTAACCATGTACAGGCATAACAAACAGCAAATTCCTTTTGCCATATTCTGCAAGAAAAGGAGGCCTTTGGAATGTTGGTCCACACTGTCATTGCCTCAACGGTCCTGTCATTGTTGCTGTCACTCATAATGACAATATGCTGCCATCTACCTCTGAGGCTTTTCTCCTGATTTAAAGCTGAAAATGACCCAGGGCCCAAACAACCACACAAGACATAATGTCAGGAGTGGAAAGAATGTTTTTTTTTTTTTTTTTTACCAAAAGTACAGAATGTAGCCCCCAAAACATAACTTCGGTTAAATTAACCAATACAGAAAGCAAAGGTCACAAAGCTGGAGAGAAGGTTATGCAGTATGTGTATGTGTGGCTCTACGATACCCCGCTACCTCCCATTCTCTGCTTAGATAGGCTTTTCTGCTTATTTGTCACATTTACATTTGAAAGCCTATGCCCCAGCAACATCCCAAAAGGGTACATTGTTGGTCTTTATGTAAAAACTAAAAAAGCCATTACCAGCAAAAAGGACCAAGAAAAGAGACCAGCGTTAATCCATGTTCTGTAACATTTCCTGTGAGAACGGGGGGCATTTTGAAAAGTTGGGAAACTGCTGTGTATAGGAATTAAAGTTTTCTTCCGGGGGCGGGAACCAATTCATCTATTTAGATCCAGGACCAGATTTGATGTGAGAAAAACAAGGTGTCCTCTTGTTTTCTAGCCGAATTTTAACAGGCTCATTATATAACTTGCCAAAACTCATTTTGTGTGCCAAACCAGTTGGTCAGAGTTCATGCTGTGCCCGATAATCATGAGCAAAGACCAAATTTACTGTGTACATTTAATCCATTGTGGGAGACACTTCTGTCTGATTAAGTCTTGACAGAAAGGATGACGTATTATTTAATGGGCATTTTTCATGTTAATGACAACAAATTTCATATATTTATAAGAGGCATTAGCCTGTGTTTAATATCTACTAACCTAAAATGTTCTGCACACATTGATTGTGAAACAACAAGCTTTCATCAATTACATACAATCATTGGCAGGATTTTTTCATTGTTGAGAGTAGAAGAGAGAAAAATGCTTACAATAAAACACATACACAAGCATTTTCTTGAGGAAAAGCTTATACTGTATGCAACAATAAAAGCAGTGACATATTATTTATCTCATGGAAAGAACATAAATAAATGCTGAGAAAGACAAAAACACTCAACAAATTAGTTTTCAGTAACAGTGTAACACACAATTACCTCTGAAAAATGGTGAACATGTGGAAACAGACAAACTTCTTTAATTCTTAACTGGAAAACTAAGAGTATGAATTTATTTTATAGTTACTCAAAAACTGCCAACTTACCATTTTTCCATTTTCCATATTTAGCTTTGTGAATATATTCTGAATATATTTAGCTTTGTGTATTTAATTTAATAAATCCACATACAAAGTCTGGCACTATTACATTTTTTTAAATAATATTTCTATTCACAGCAAATTTGAGACCTCTTTCTTTTTGAGTAGGGTAATCATTATTATTCTACATGAGTACCAAACAAGAGCAGGGAGAGGCAAATTACCTTAAAAAAGGTTTGTAACTAATAATTATCCCTTTAAAAGGTATACTTTTCTTTCTTGTTTCAATATTACTTTAAGTCTTCTCCCTTGTTCCTCTCTTCCCTCTCCTTTGGCCTTTCATCCATGACTCTTTTTATCCCTTTACCATTCTATCTGCCTTACTCAGACTTCACCTGAATCCATAGCCAGTGGGGCAGTAATATACACTTCACACTCTCATCCTGTATCACCATCAAACACAAGGTAGCAAAGACACAAAAACTGAATGAAGAAGGAACGTGGCCCAATCCACCTCAAGTCAGTATTTACTCATGTAAAGTAGCCAAGTCCCTTAAATTTCTGACACCAAAAACAATGTTGTTACAAACCCCAGTGTGTACATGTGTATCTGCAAAGTCTTATTATTTACTTTTTATTTATCACAGCCTGAAGATTAAAAAGTTGAGAAGACAGAGAAGGCACATACTTGTCTTACCTTAAGACATAATGGACCTAAAGTCTTCTGCAGTGTTGCAACAAGTGTCCCATCACATCTTGTAAAAAAAATGAAGGCTTTGATTTAGATAAGTTATGTAAAGGTAATTGAGAGCTTTAAGTGCTGACCAGGTCTATTCTATAACTCATTCTCCATCACTGAAAACTCTTTGACCACACACTCACTCTACTAAACAATACAGGAATTTGAGAAGAAGTGAAGCTCATGGCAAAGCTTGACCCAGCTCTGAAAGGGCAGACTGCCAAAATAAACTCAGTGAAAGTTCATGTGGGAGGAATATGAACGGTCACATCACATATCGTCAGAAGTCTAATCACCGTATTATTAAATTTGTTTTGAGCTGGAATACCTGATGTCAGCAATGCTGAACGAGACAGGCTAAAAAGGAACATAGAGGGACACCACAAAGCATTCAGAATTTTCCAGAATGTGGTGGTAATATGTGTGGGAGGGGAGTCCAAGCAAATTTTTTGACTTACCCAAGACATCATATGGGTCAGGTCTAGTGAATGCAGCAAAAAAGGTGTCTTAGTCTACACTGGTATAACTCTTATAATAATTATATTCTAAAACAGTCATTTCCAGAGGGCTAGGACCCATAAATTTTGGGTCTTGACCGAACAAATTGATTACAGAATTTTATCCATCTCTATTCTTTAGATTTATGTATACAAATATACAATAACCTGCATAAAAAGGAGCTGTGTTTAATTTATCTATCAAACTGGGTTTTTTTTTTTTTGATTTTTTTTTTGGAAATGGTTTACCTTTTCAAAATAATTTTAGTTGTTACAAAAATGGCAGTAAAAACAGTCAAAAGTTATTTTGACCTTTTTTTGCGCTTGTCATGATTTAATATGTGAACTGAGTTGCATCTTTAAAACGTGGGTCCCCATATAAAAGGTTTGGGACACACTACTAAATTACAGTAGTAGACATCCACCTGAGGCACTCAAACATATACAATCAAACATATACAAACATATACAGTACCAATATCTATTGCAACGTTAAAGTTGGCACTGCACACACGGGTGCTCTTTGTAAGTCATCTGCCAGGTTTGACAGTTATGCGGTTAATAGACAGACAGATTTTACTTAAATTTATAGATACTGCAGATTTGTGTGGAAAGGTAAATAGTGGATAATGAATCAAGCTTTAAAGTTATAGTAAAAAGTGCAGGTGCATTGCTAATACCATCCATAAATGATTCAGGGTGTCACCAGATAAGGAAGGGTAGCCTCATTAACAGACCAAAGGGTTTGTGGCAACATCTGAGCCCACTCCCGCTGCGAGTAATATCCTTCTAATGTGAGACACGCTGCGGGATCAAGTGTCTGTGCTGCCAGATGTACGTGACAAAATCCTTTATACAACACATTCCCTTACTGAAAAAAACACTGATAAATACAGATCTGCAGACAGTCAGACAGCTTTTTTTGGTTGCACGTCAAAAACTTTTTTTTTTAAACATACCATCACATGCTACAGTGTAGAATTATACTGTTTTCTAGCACAAGAAAAGGAATTTAGCTCACCATAGGTTGTGAGGAGGAAGGATGGCGTCTGTGGGGAGTTGGCAGGACGATTCTGCAGGTAAACCCTGGGGCAGGTCATCATGGAGAGGAAACAGCTGTAGAGGTGGTTTCAGCAGCTACAAACAAGAGAAAAGTAACATGATGCCTGTCTCTGTGTGAATGTGTGTGTGTGCATGTGTGCGTGAGTATGTGTGTGTGTTTGTATTCAGTTGAGGGTGAAGACCAAAAAAATATATAATTTTTAAAAAAAAATCTCAAATTTGTGTGTGTGCACAACATTCACATAACTTTAGCGTTGTTCCTTGATTATGCGCAAATATACAACGTAGCAGCTCTAAGACAGATTAATGTTCATTTTACAAATACACAGCTGAACGAGGTGATAACCTGTGCTATCTTAAAGTTAATTACATAAACAAAAGCAGTATAAGCAGTATACTGTATACTAACAGTAAAGAGCAAACCGCACATAAAAAAATAACTTGTTTTTGATACTCAGATTACAGTCCTGATCATCAGTGATTATGTGTTTTAGAACTAAGACAGTGTTGTAATTGTCTGGCATTAATCCAGATTACTTCGACAGCATGATTTAACGCACCCCTTGGTTAAATGTGGCATAGAATAGCAATCGCCTCAGCTCATGGTTTTGACATCTTGCCCAGTGGCTGTGGAAGTGTACCAGTAACCCTGAAATGAACTTTCTAAATCAATCCCGATTACTAAACTGCCATTCACCAGGAAGGCATCCAAATCAAGCTTCATTTTATGAGAAAGATGTAGAATAGATTTCCAAACACAGCGCACACTCTTCAAATGAAAATAAGCATGCATTGTGCACAGAGCTTGCTCACAATAGCATACTCTCAGTGAAACTAATTTGGACTGACAAAAATGTATTTCCAATTATCTCCCTCTCCTGCCTCTTGTACTTTCCTCTGAATTTTGAAATAACCACAGTACTCTTTCCTCTGATTCTCTCTTTCCACAAAAAGCCCCTGATTCATTCAGTCCTTATCAGTTACAAGTCAAGGGAAAACAAAGGATTTCCCTGAAACTCATACTCTGCTTCCCTGAAGGGGAAACTGGGCAGATAACACCAAAGTGGCATGACTTGGTCAAAAAGTCTAGAAATGTTTGAATTGTTAGTACTTAATTTGAATACTTTGTGTTTTTGACCAATGGTTATAGTGACTGTCACATTTATATATATACAGTATATATCCTGATACTGTTCAGTTGTCAGTATCACTAACAACAAATTGTTAGTTGCCACCAAGAACTATACAATATACATGAATTTAATATTCCAATGTGCCTTAATAGCTCCAGGCATAATAAGGGATTGCAAGATACAGTTATTGCAAAGGCAGAGTAGCATGAGGACTGGAAGGTGCAAAATGATGTGCAATCAACTGGAAGGTAACGTAGATGCAAGGGAGATTTAATTAAGATGGAGCAGATATATAGGAATGAGCGAAAAAACTTGTAGAATAGATGAATTTTCAATTTTCATCAGAGGATTGGAGTGAAGGAGCATTTTTGACAAGGGGTGAACACCATCATTGTGGAAAGATGTCCAGATTGGCACAGGAGACACACAAGCACCTGCTGGAAACAAAACGAAGAGCAAGGCTGCTAAATTAGTATGTAAACACCAAAAAAGAAATAAATAAATAAAACCACCCCAAGCAATCTGAAGACTCTCCCCTAAAAGCATTTGTCACTACTTATTTCATATCATGTAGCCATAATAAATCAAATAATTTCCTAGGATTAAATAATCATAGTTTTAAATCTACCAAGTTTGCGAAAGTCTCATTTTTGAACACTTTGTCTTTAAGTGACACCATGCTGGCCTGCCAAGAGAACACTTCCTAAAAGCAAAGCCTATGAAAATGTTATCTATTTCAGGATGACGTGCTGTGGATATTAATCTGTGGATGTGGTCAGGCCTGCAGACAGCTCCACAGTGATTCTGTAAATCTCCCAGATCGGTACATGAAGGCAAGGTTTTCTTTTGGTTTAATGATTTGTTGATTTCACTTCTTTTCCCTGTGCAAGCGGAATACTGACAATTGAGCAGTTGAAACTCTAGAACTGTTGCCTGTGTGAAGTCTCACACATTTATTGTATTTTCTTTTTTTTAAATTGTGTGTGCTTATGACCCAACAACAGGATGTGTTCCAGTCAATACAACCAATATACATTTACTAATACTAATACATACTGTATATCTGTAACTATGCTGACTGTGATGTGTTGTATCAGTGAGTGATTGTAGTGTCAAGACTGAATATTTATCATTCCATATTCCTTGAAGTTTATCTAATTCTGGGCAAATTAACACATCCCATTGTATCACTATATTGCCTTTTTTGCAGCAAATTCAAAGAAGCCTCAGTGAAGGCAAAATCGGTATATTTGTGTTGCTTTCAGAAAACACGTTTTACACTAAACACCTCTATCCTTTGCCCACAAATGGCTTCACATATTATACATTTTGAATCAACAAAACAAATCACATACTCCCTACAAAACCAGAGTAACATTTATAGGCAAGTCAGACAAACCAGGCAAAGAGAAAGAAGTATATGCTTCAATTTGACATTTTAACAAAAAGGATAATAGCAGGCACCACTGGTATATAATTTCCCACATTCTCACACACATGTGTATTCCTATACAGAGACATCCTTTACAAAACAGCGTCTTTCTATCACCAAGACAAGCACTTTCTATACAGCACTGAATATCATTTCCTCTAAGGACATCCTTTGGGACACCATCATGTAGGGAACTTCATAATGGCACCCTTTTTGTTTGGAAGGGCATTAATAGCAAACAAAGATGCAAGGGCATCTTATAGGGCACTGCATCACCTTTCTCCACTAGAAAGACACTCCTTTAGAAACAGTATACCAACCCTACCTCTGCACAACGCAAGTGATTGTCTCAAACATAATGGGAACTTTTGGGGACTCCTGTTGGAAAGCCTTTTCAGGTGACTACATCATGAAACTGATGAAAGAATGGCAAGAAGGTGCAAAGGTGGCTACTTTTAAAAATCTAATAGAAACATATTCTGGTTTGTTTTACTACATAATTCCAAAGAAAATTAAAAAAAAATTAAAAAAAAAAAAAAAAACACAGAATGAGGCGTTTCCAAACTTTTGACTGGTACTGTATGTAAAATGTAGGCCTGGAAAAATCAAACTAAACAGCAATATAACAGGGGGAAACTTTAATCTGAAATATTATATTTGTCCAGATACCTTTAGTGGACAAGTTTAAAAAATATGATGGGCCATTTTGACATGTTTCGGCAGATAAAGCACAGGTGTTACTGATCAGGACAGTGGGACAGTGCAAGCACGTGCATATGCACTGGGAAAATGAAGACACTTGATAAATTGATTACACTACTAGTCAAAAATTGGGACACACCTTTGGACCACATTAAATGAGAAGGTGTATACACCTGTGATTTTTTTTTTTTCTTTTTTTTGTCACTGATCGGTCAAAATTGATCCTGAGCAAAAAGCAGATAAAGATTTGCACCTTCCACAAAACCCACAAAGCATTAATATTCACTCTACTTCACAGTAAAAACTCCATCATATTAATTTATTTATATATAACTTGTCGTGCATGGTGCATAAAAATACGTACTTGTCGACAAAAAATATAACAATAAGAAATGAAGGAAAACACAAAGGTGATACTGTTGTGTCTTTGGCTCATTTCAAAGTTTTACTTTTTAAGGTTAGCTTACTGTGTGGATGCTAAACAATGAAGTGGCACCTACCTTCTTGCAACAAATAGGAGGACCCAAGCAAAAATATTTGGGTTATAACCAAAAATAAAACGCAGTAATGCCATCATAATCGTAAAACAGAATGTTTTGTAGCTGCATATTTGCATTCCTCTTCTTTGTAGGCAGACTAAAAGTTAATGGCGCATTGCTGCCCTCTACTGACTGTCATTAATGTGACAGCACTCAGCAGTGGTGGGCTAAAACAAGGTAGGTGCGCATGCGCTCTAGGTATCCATGGTAACTACGTTGGGAAGGGTACTGACGTTGTTCGTGTTGAAACATTGTGCGTAGTTTTGACGTAAAACTGTGGTGGCTTAGTGGGTCACTACTGAAAAGCACAATTTAGCTACAGTATTTGACACTGAATGGACACTAGGGGTAACCAACGCCGACTTCAGTGAAATGACACCGATCATTAGTCGCTCTCTCACCCGGAAAAGAAGGTTCGTAGAAAGGAAGCTTCTGACATGCTCATACTAGCTAGCAAGCAGTAGCTCACTTGTGCTTGTATGTTCCCAATTCAGATATAGCATCTTGTATTTCAAAGGTAATTTGAACGACTTGCAAGTCATCCTATAATTAATGTGAATCTGTCTCGTTCTGTGGAGGGCAGCGCTACACCTTCAGTGTACAACCTACATGAATTTTTTCTTATTATTAAAAGAGAAACGTGACGCCTCAGTAAGTAGATGCCCATGCGTCATTTCACGCAAGGGCTTCTGTGCATACCATTTTGTTACGGTCTTCTCTAACGCAAGTGAGGCTTAAAACGGCTGTTTTAACCAAGGTTTGTTGTGCATATCCACTGTATAATCAAGTATTTATCATTGTCTTTATTATTTATCTATCTTTGACAGCTATGGAGTTTCTCCCAGTCCTTGAGCCATTGGATAAGCCGAAACAGGGAATATGGTAATTCAGTAAAATTCATTTGTGCTATCAGTGATGTTTTTAATAAAACACATCTGGCGTTGTTGTCAACAGGTATTCTTTGATACCTAGAGGAAGTGCTCCAGGTGTTAGTGTGGGTCACACCTGTACATTTACTGCATCTGGAGGAGGAAAAGGAAGAATCCTTATTGTTGGAGGAGCAAACCCAAGCGGCAGTTTCTCACATTCACATATCATAAATCTAGGTAATATGACACAAAGTTGAAAGTAAGAAACCTGACAATGACATGACATATAAAATAGATTTTCTTTTTCCTGACATAAGATAATCATGAATGGGACATTCCAGAGTGGGAAGGTTTGGAGGCGCGATACGAACACTGCAGCTTTGTGCCAGAGAGCTGCCCAAAGAGTCTGTGGGTGTTTGGTGGGGCACAGCACAGTGGCAACCGTAGTTGTATCCAAAATATACAGCTGACAGGTAAACCGCAACATAGAATTTGTTCACCTATTTATTTGTTTTAGGTCAGACTGGCTTTTCAGATAAGGCCATTCTTGTTGGAGGTGCCAAGGTCTTTTATTATGTGCATAAAAAATAATTGCAGTGAAAACCTAAACCTTAACTGCTCTCTGTAAATGATCTATTCTTTTATTTGTATTATTATCAAGACAGTGGACAGAGTCTCTGGAAGGATGTATCAGTGAATGGGAAGCCCCCTGGTCCAAGGACGTACCACACTAACTCTGCCTGCCTTGGGGATAAACTATATGTTTTTTCTGGTGGTGAAGCAGGAGCTGAGCCTGTGTCTGACCAAAAACTTCATGTCTTTGATACAGGTTTGTGTTTAATTAAGTTCTTACAACCAGTGGTCTAAAGAGGTTAAGTTAGTTTAAACTTGACTTTGACTCCCAGTTGTCAAAAGTAATTATACAGTATATTAACCTTCACATTGCAGCATTATGCATACATTTTGTTGCACCACTTAGTATTCCATTCAGATGTGGTAGTAGTTTGACTTAATTATAGTATGTTAATGGTATGCAACTTTCCATGCACTGACACTTTAATGTAAGATTTGAGCCATGGCTGTTAGCTTTACTGTCTGTTGGTAATTATTTATTATTTACACAGATAGAACAGTTATATGTGTTTACATTTTGCAGTGTCAGACTTGCCATTAGCATGTTAATTTTTGCAGTAGATTGAATTGCGGATTATGCATTTGCATTATCTTTTTCAAGTTTTCAAGTCAAAAAAAAATACTACACATATTGTTTATCTGTACAGTGGTGTGAGTATCATATGCCACTGTGTAATATTAATCATATCTGCAACAGATATGATTGACAACATTTAATGAAATGTGTTTCAGTGTCTTTGACCTGGTCCCAACCACAAACACATGGCAGACATCCACCTGCCAGACACGGCCACATTATTGTAACAGTTGGTTCAAGAGTCTACATTCATGGAGGCATGGCTGGAGATAAGTTCCACAATGATATGTACTCTCTTGACACAGGTAAACCCAAACTCTTAAAAATTATTTATTACAACCAAGATAAGTCGTCTTGAGATGTTCCAAATTGGATACTCAAATATTTATTTTCCTGGACAAAATGTGCCTGTACTGATAAAGGGAGCATGAAGTGGGAGAAAGTACAGGCCAAAGGAGACATCCCATCAGGGGTAGCAGCCCACTCAGCTGTGGTCCTGGGAAAGAACATCTACATCTTTGGAGGGATGACTGCTGAGGGAGCCAGCAATTCCATGTACAGATTCAACACTGGTAAAACTGCCTTTACTTTATAAGGCTGAAGTGTGTTTTGCATTTCACTTTATCATTTTTTAATCTATAATTCTATAAATCTATATAATTTTTGCAGACAAGAAGAGATGGGTCCTAATTAAATTTGAGGGAGATATGCCACCCAACCGGCTAGACCACTCCATGTGTTTATTGCCCTGGAAGGTGCATGAGGAAAACAGCACAGCTTCCTCTGAGACAGTACAACTGGCCTTTGTATATGGAGGGATGGACACCCAGGGTGTTTTATATAATGACTGCATTGTCACTGTTGTGATGTAATATTACTTGCACTGTCATGCTTATTAAGTCATAACAATTGAAAACCACTAAAAGCTTGTAGAGACATGGTGTTGATTTTTTATTATTAAAGTTTGACATTTAACATCTGGTTTGTGCTAAATTTTGTACCCTAAAAATCATACATGAAATGCAACAAGAACTTAATGATTGAATGAGAGGAACTTTTTATATCAAACATTTATTTCAATGTCTTTCCAGAAGTAGAACAGATTCAATAAATAACTTTGAACATTGTCTGTGACCACAATGAGCCCTTGATCCCTCAGACCCTCTATTCAATGGACCCACAAACACCTACCCCTCCCACCCACCAAGCTAAGCCCCTCCCCATTACAGAACCCCCTTAGGACTGCCTGAGAACAGCAGCAGCAAGCCTCATATTGGGCTGATGAATATCTCCGCCTTCCTGCGAAGAGAACACCTCTCACAAACTGAAACGTTAAAGTCTTTCTGAAGATTCAGTATGGTCGCTTGTTATCGCCACCCCTTCCCAAATCACTCCACTCACTATTTTGAGTCCCATCAGTCCAATATGTACATCTAGATGCCACTACCAGAGAGGAAACTGGCAACTGAAGAGCTGATTTCAAACCTGCCTATAACTCATCCTTCTCATCATGCTCACTTTCGGCACCCTCAGGTGGGGGTCCACCTGCACTACCATAAAGCTTGCTGATGATGGGCTGAACCACCTCTTCAAGCTCCTTCTTCTTGGCCTGAAAATCTTCTGTGTCAGCATCTTGGTGCGACTCCATCCACTCAATTTTCTCCTCAACTGCCTTCTCAATGGTTTCCTTATCTTCATCTGAGAGCTTGCCACCGAGCTTCTCCTTGTCACCAATCTGGTTCTTCAGAGAGTAGGCATAGCTCTCCAACTCGTTGCGAGCATCAATCCTCTCCTTCAGTTTCTTGTCTTCATCAGCAAAGCGCTCAGCATCATTCACCATCCGCTCGATATCCTCAGGTGTGAGACGGTTCTGGTCGTTTGTGATAGTGATCTTGTTCTTGTTGCCTGTGCCTTTGTCTTCAGCAGTAACACGCAGAATACCATTGACATCAATCTCAAAGGTGACCTCAATCTGTGGAACACCACGAGGTGCAGGAGGGATGCCAGTCAGGTCAAAGGTGCCCAGTAGGTGGTTGTCTTTGGTCAAGGGACGCTCACCTGACGAGAGGCAATAATTAAACTTGTGTTACATTTTCTATCTGAATACAAGGAACATACAAATAATGTTTGCCAAGTCTACACTACAGTGTTAATTTTTTTACCTTCATAGACCTTAATGGTGACAGTAGGCTGGTTATCAGAGGCTGTAGAAAAGATCTGGGATTTCTTGGTGGGTACAACAGTGTTCCTGGGAATCAGTTTGGTCATAACTCCTCCAACAGTCTCAATACCAAGAGTCAGAGGGCAAACATCCAGAAGAACCACATCACCTGCAAGATAAAGAAAAACACTCAGCAAATGGAAGAAGTGAATGCTTGGTTTTACAGGAACAGATACTACTATGAGGGTTATATCATACCAGTGTCTTCCTCTCCTGACAGCACTCCTGCCTGCACAGCAGCACCATATGCAACAGCCTCATCAGGGTTGATACCTCTAGAGGGCTCTTTGCCATTGAAAAACTCCTTCACCAGCTGCTGAATTTTAGGGATACGGGTGGAGCCTCCAACCAGGACAATCTCATTGATGTCAGACTTCTTCAAGTCAGAATCTTCCAGCACCTTCTGTACAGGCTTCATGGTAGAACGGAATAGGTCCTAAAAAAAATAGAATATATGATAAAATAGGTCATTTGACTACAATATTCTTTTAAAATATTGTCAAACTGTGCAGTTATTTTTGTAATTTCAATGTGTCAAATAACTTGCCATGTTCAGCTCTTCAAACTTGGCACGGGTCAGGGTCTCAGAGAAGTCTTCTCCCTCAAAGAAGGACTCGATCTCAATGCGGGCCTGGTGCTGGGCAGACAGAGCCCTCTTTGCCTTCTCAACTTCACGGCGCAGCTTCTGCACAGCACGGTTATCTTTGCGCACATCTTTGCCAGTCTTCTTCTTGTACAGCTTGATGAAGTGCTCCATGACACGCTGGTCAAAGTCTTCACCTCCAAGGTGAGTGTCACCATTGGTGGCCACTACTTCAAACACACCATTGTCAATGGTCAGGAGGGAGACATCAAAGGTGCCACCCCCAAGGTCGAACACAAGAATGTTTTTCTCGCCATCCTTCTTGTCCAGGCCATAAGCAATGGCAGCAGCAGTTCTGAAAAATACAACCATTGTCATTTTAATCATAGGGGATGGCAAAGACATTTTAAATTGACTGCTTGATTTCAACAGACACTTACGGCTCATTAATGATTCTCATGACATTCAGACCAGCAATGGTTCCAGCATCCTTGGTGGCCTGACGCTGGGCATCATTGAAGTAAGCAGGGACTGTAACCACAGCATGTGTGACCTTAGGGGGAAAAAGGAGAAATTTAGACTCAAATATAACTGGATATTCCTTGAAATAGTCCTTTATAAAATGTTGCGGGTTTTTGTACCTTCTTGCCCAGGTAAGCCTCAGCAGTCTCCTTCATCTTGGTCAGCACCATAGCAGAGATCTCCTCAGGAGCAAAAGTCTTCATCTGGCCACCACCAATATCAACCTGGATATGGGGCTTGCTTTTCTTCTCTGTAACCTAACAAGGAACATCCATCAAAATTAACATTCAAAGTATGATGCTCAATGATTAA
This sequence comes from Brachirus orientalis, assembly GCA_016785285.1. Lineage (NCBI taxonomy): Eukaryota > Metazoa > Chordata > Actinopteri > Pleuronectiformes > Soleidae > Brachirus > Brachirus orientalis. The sequence continues at coordinate 8,389,226 of JAFBJR010000905.1, forward strand.
CACCCTTTTGAATCTAGAATTATCACAACTCTTTAAATTTTAGGAGCAGAAACTGACCTTGAATGGCAGGTATTTTATGTCCTGCTGCACAGAGGAGTCAGCCCAAGTGCGACCAATCAATCTCTTGGCATCAAAAACAGTATTCTCAGGATTAGAGGTCAGCTGGTTCTTCGCAGCATCACCAATCAGACGCTCACCCTCACTGGTAAAGGCCACATATGATGGGGTGATGCGGTTACCCTGGTCGTTGGCAATGATCTCCACGCGACCATTTTTGAACACTCCAACGCTGCATAAACAATTTAGAGATTAAAGTTAAATATATTCTTTTCAAGGAACTATTAATCTTAGTCTACTGTTGCATTTATTATTAAAAATAAATAAAATAAAACTTTTACTAACCATGAGTAGGTTGTTCCCAGGTCAATTCCCACCACTGTCCCCACACTCTCCTTTTTGTCATCATCGGCATCGGCAAACACTGTGCCGACCACCAGCATTAAAGCCCACATCAGCTTCATGTTTTGTTTTGTAAATCTTCAGATCTGCAAAGAAACCTGGAGAGAAGGAGTAGGAGGTTTACTAAAAAACAGGTTGATTTGTGTCTGTCAGAATTTATGAAACAATTATGCAATTAGTGTCAAATAGCATTAGTATTAATCTATGTTCAAAAAGGTTGGGTATAAGCTCATACACATGTGGCTTTTAAGTAGCAATTGCTTAAAAAAAATAAAAGGAATATTGTCCTTTAAAATTATTTCCTTTCATGTTTGACCATCACCTTTCATGTGTGATAATCACAGGATATCAAGAACAGACCCCGTGTCGAAGTCCTGTCATTACAAGTCATGAGAAGTTTTCAGCTTTTCGATTTAGTTTAGGACTAAACCTATTTTTCCATCTGAATGTTATTAGCACCACCATGTACTAAATATTAACTTTTTATGCAGATTTTTTTATTATAATATACGAATATTCTACAGTGCACACAAAAGTGCAGCTTGGAGAGACCCTAAGTATTGTGTACTGTGCCAGTTTAGAAAAATAGTGTAAAAAAAAAGTGTAGCATCGGCATCAGAACATTCAATAATGTTGAACCATCAGTGTAAAAAAAAAAAAAAAAAAAAAAAAAAAAAACCGTGGCACTGCTTCAATGACGTGGGACTGTGAGCCTCTCTCAAGTTCACGTCTACACCAGCTTGGCCTAAATGTCCTTAACTAGAAATCAGACTGTGATGGCCGGCAACAAATGTCAAAAACCAAAGCTTAAAGAGCATGCATTAATGGGGTGGAGCACCACGGTCTGCCCATTGTTAATACAAAAGACTTTTTTTCCCCTCTGTCCGCCGGTAGCTTGCTAACCACGTTTTTGTTTCCCTCCCACGTCCGCGTCCGCTAATATCTATAGTATTTATTAAACGGCATGTTACACTTTGTTGTACCACCTGATTTAAAATAAAAAGTGGTAACGTTAAATACACTGTCGTCAAATGTAAGCTTAGCCACCTACAATGACATGATTTGGTCTTTAAAAGAATAGTTACAGCGCAGTAGGAACTATTAATGTCACCTTTTCATAAAATCATATGCGGAATCATTTCGTACATACCGTGATAGCTGCACAATCTGTCAGTTTGCGGCCTAGGCGTTGCGTTTACCAGTAGTCTCTCGTCGCAGCGTATGTCTCTCTTTCGTCTGAACTCTGAATCCTGTCTTCTGTGAAATGATGTTCAATGGAGACGAGCTCTTTCCATATATAAGCCGTCACTTCTTCCCAGTCGTGGAGGCCCACTATTGGTTGAGCAGGTGCTCGTTGGAAGGCGCTGATTGGTTCCTGCCAGCACGCTGGCCACCGCTGATTTGCACATATCAGATCAGGGTGACGTCACGGGCTTCCTCCACTGTGCCGACGCTGATTGGCTGTCTGTCAAAAGGCTTGATGAGAGCAGTTGGTGCAAAGACACGCCACTCTGTCGACCAGGGAAGAAGGAAAGAGAGAAAAGAGGGGCCTAATTTTATATTTTATACATGTGAAATTAATGCTACCTTTCTTTACAATGTTGACCTTCTCATGTAATGGTTTCCCATCCATCCTCATGGTGCTGTTGTTTTGGTTTTTGTGACTTTGTTGCAACTGTGTGTGGTATCATGAGAAGCAATGACTCACTCAGTGAGTAAAAAACGTGCATGACTATTATAAAAGCCTAAAGGCTGTTACATCAGATGAACTGGATTGTCTGGACGTTTCATCAGATAATGTACACACAAGCGCAAACGGTGTAATTTCAATGTAACATTTTGACATGAGCAACCAACACTGCTGCCAGTGCCTTCTGGAATCATCTAGAGGGCACTGGATTTAGCTCCATATAGTCTACTTCATATAAATCAAGGTTAGAGGCGATTGCAAGTACTACATTTCAGTGTCTATTATCACTTTAAAATGGTTAGACTTACAGTGTGTAATTGCAAATAAGACATTAGAGGCACCATCTGAATTTATTTTTTAACCTACGTGTGTCCTGATAAGGTCTATTGTGTCTAAAGGTGATGGTTTTATACTTTTAAAATACTATATTCATTAATTAATAAATATACATCATAACGCATCAGATGCCATTTTTGGACTGCCACTTTGTACACCCCTGGATAAAGTATTACTAATATACTTTATCCAGGGGTGTACAAACATACGGCCCGCCAGCCAGAATCAGCCCATCAAAGGGTCCAATTCGGCCAGCAGGATGAATTTGTGACAAATTCACTTTATGATTAGAATACTAAGAATACTATATTTTCAGTTCCAGATACCTGTGACCTATTGTTGTGTGTCTTTGTTGTCGTTGTAATGCATATGTGCAAATGGTAAACTTGGGCATAATATTGTTGAAACTGCACTTATTTTTCCCTCAAGAAATTTCAGGTTGTTCATAAAATGTTTTGTAAAAAGACACTTCCTTAAATGTAAAACACCATTGCATTAATGTTGTTCTTTTTATTTATAGTTTATATGTTATTAGGTCCGGCCCACTTGAAATCAAATTGTGCTGTATGTGGCCCCTGAACTAAAATTAGTTTGATGCCCCTGCTTTATGGATCTTCTCTTAAGACTGAAAAGACAGTCACTGCTGTAAATTTTCAACAGATTTTTATTTGTTTAAAGTAATTATAATTATAGCACAGTCCTCTGTTCAGGCTTCCTTATACAGTATTACTTGTATGTGATGTGCTTCATATATACAAAAGAAACATACCATATAAAATTTAAAATCAATATGCTAATCCAATCCAACTTTCCAATCCAACTTTATTTATAAAGCACTTTAAAAACAACAACAGCTGAGGCAAAGTGCTGTACATTAGAGAATAAGATAAACTACTGAAACATACTAAAAGATAGACAAAACGTAAAACACTGTTGATTGTACTTATGTACACATATATACAGTACATCCGTGCAGCAGATGAAATGGGCTATATACACATACATATGCACAGACATGCATAAGAAACATACATACCTACATACACAGTGCATACATATGCATAATATATATATACACTCACACATAGTCTCTCTCTCACTCACCTATGTATATACACAAAAAACAAACATAAAACCAATAAAAACAGGTAAAATCAATGCCTCATACTGGGTTGAAAGCCAAAGAGTAAAAATGGGTCTTAAGATGCTTTTTTAAAAACAGACAGAGAAGGGGCCTGTCTAATATGTAAAGGAATATGCTAATGTATTATTCTTTTTAAAACGTTGATTTTATTTTGAATATGGCTATACCAATTGTCTTTAATCTACTTTTAATCTAATTTTGGATTAGATTTTGGATTTTTTTTTCTTTTCACTCTCTCTCACTCATCTTCTACCACTTTATCCTCCAGATGAGGGTCGCGTGGGGGCGCTGGTGCCTAATCCCAGCTGACATAGTGTAAAAGGCGGGGTACACCCTGGACAGGTCGCCAATCACTCGCAGGGCCACATAGAGACAAACAGCCATCCACAGTGTTTATTTTACACACCCGTGTATTTGCACTGGAAGAGCTGGCTATGCAGCTGAGGACACTGTTAGATTGTATCCAGTGAAGGAGGAGCTATTACACAATGTTTGAGGAAGTGACAGATCTAATGTAATAAGTGGTTGATCCCGAACATGGATGAAAGCATAAATCAAAAATCAAACTTACCCTAAAACATATTGTTTATTTGTTAAAAAATAAAAGAAGTAGGAATTATATGAACTTTGATGTCATATATACGCTCATAGACACATTTACTTAAAAGTGTTTTTATTCTGTAGCACGTGCGTGTACTTGTATTTTTTTTACCCCTCTAGGATTATTTGTGGTATAATTTCTGACCTTTTTCAAGACCGGTAGTCTTCGCTAGTTAAGTTCAGGGCTAAGATTGAATTGTGGTTGCACTATTGGGCCCGAACAGGAGATGTCGAATCACAGCCTAAACTACGCCCCCCACAGGCGGATACACCACCAGACACCAAATTGATGACGTGGTTCGGTCCGTGGAGCAGAGCAGCAGGATGGCCGACCAGAGCAGGCAAATCAAACTGGCTGCAGCTAAGAAAAAGGTAACGTACATTATTAATAGACTAGTTTATTATTACCGGGATTACTGATTCACTTTTGGTTTGCCCGATTGTATCGCTGATGGTTTTTCCGTTCTGTTTTAAATGTATTTATGGAGTAGGGGTGTTGTCATTACACGTCGTCCGACCTCTGCGCTGCCTCTTGTCCCTCCTAAATTATTCCCTCCGGAAGCTTCATCTAGCAGGAAACACCGCTGCTTCTTTTGGGCCTCTACTGCTACTATTAACTTTACCGATATTATGTAGAGTACCTTCAGGTATTTACCCCTCCATGCGCCGTCTAGCCAGTCAGTGATTTTAATTCACCAACTTCTATTTGCCCACTGTGTTCACGTGTCTTATTTTGCTAACGTTAAATTTTAGTTAGCAGGTTAATGTTAGCATTTAGCAACTTGGCTCATGATCACTTGGTATTATGTGAACGTAAAGATGGTCACATAGTAGAACGCTCGGGCAGCATTCTGTTTCGTCTCACACGATGACTCCCTTATCTGAGAAAACGGCCAAGAAATTGAAACAGAATGAAGCAAAGACTGTGTTAGCATTTTAGCAAAGTTAACTGGATAGAATGACGGGGACTTGTTTTGACAGCTGACACCCCTTTCCTGTCCCACTGTGAGCCTTAGCTTTAGCTATCTGTGCTGTGAAATTGATCAGAAAGATTATCAACTGTGAAGAGTTGGCTTACTCGTCAGCATTTTACTTGCTGCCCCACAACATGCAACATGGAGTTCGGATTCAATCTCAGTGTTGCAGAAGCTCCAGTACGTAGTTCACCCTCCTTTGATTCTCTCTGGTCCTACACGACAGCTGTCTCACAGGCCCCATAGCCAAACCCACCCAGGCACAATTAAAGTATGCTTCATCTGTCACATGAGCCATCTACAAATAGATAATGCTACTTTGCCACAACAGGCTAACTGCATTTTGTTTGGTTAAGTCCTGCAAGCCATTGTATAAACAGGTCCAAGTAAGAGTAAATAATAAGTTGGAAACGTGTCCTAGTCTTCCATTGAAACTGACGCTGTCTGATGTATATATTGAGAGTGAGCCTGATGTGAGCAGTTCATCTCCCACTTTGCCTCTGATCAAATTCATTTTTCATTCATTTACCTTGACAATAATGGGTTATTACTCATAACTACACTTAACCTTAGAGGTGGTTGTATTTAAAGATTCCACTCACTCATCTTCTACTGCTTTGTCCTGCTTTAATTTCACATGTGTGTCCAGTTTCCATAACCGTAAAGTTTCCAGTAGATCAGAAATACTTGGTTCAGGCCCATATCTGTAAAGTTAAAATTTGGGAAGAAGAGACCCACTGTTGGATCAGTGCAGAATGATGAAAGAAAACTGTATAGAAATACTTGCTGCATTCCTGTTCACACAGCTATTGTTTTCTCCTCCAATGTGTCACTCAGCTGAAGGAGTTTCAGCAGAAGAGCTCCCCTGCTAGCGTGGGAGTAGAGAAAAGTGGAGGAGGTGGTGGCGGACCAGGGGCCAAGAAGAAGAGGAAGGTGAAGGGTCTGGGGCAATTCGATGCACCTTCAACAGATAGAAACTCTCCAATTAACGTAAGTGACTCCTCTTTTCTTTATAAACCTGCTTGTCACTTAGGCCTTCTTCGTGGAATATTTATTTGCACTTGCACTTATGTGTGATTGTCCGACCTAGTCTAGCATGGTAAAAGGATTTTAAAAACTATTGTTATAAGAAGTCTGGAATTAAGCACATACATCGTCTAGCACTTAAACAGTCAGTGACTGTATGCAGATGTTCAAATGGAGAATATGTGATTAAAGGGATCCACTTAAATAAAGTGGTAAATTAAGTGCTATATTGTTTGTTTTTGTTGAACTCAAATGATTTGCAATGGCTTGCTTGGCCAGTGATCACAAAACGTTTTGCCTGGGGTGAGATAATGTGACTGGATTACTGTCAAGCAAATACAGAAGCTGTATTAACATTTACAGTGTTTTTCTGGCAAGTGAAAAGGTTGAAAATAATGTTTATTCACATATGAAAAATAAGAGAGAGGCAGGCATCTGATTAAATAAAAAATATACAATTATAACCATGGAAACTACAACCAGTATGTCATATTTATCATTTAGGCTTGTCTCTTTTAACAGGTAGTAACAGGGTCAGTGTTTGCTTGTTGTTTGAGCTTGTGGTTTTAAATAAGTACTGCCAGAGTGAAGACACGCACTTGGCATGTGATTCCAGCACATAGCTTTCAGACACAAGAGGCAGAGATGCAGGTCAGTCACTGTTTAACAGACCATGTCAGTCAGAATATCTCTTATCCTAATTGGAATCCTGGCTCACCACTGCTCCAGAGCTTACTGCTGCTGAGTCTTTTTTTCTGTCCTTTGTTGGTTCAAGACTGGCAGCCCTCAAACACCATGACACAGGACATGACCATGTTGAGACTGAGTTGGCAGTAATCAACAAGAGTTTGTTTATTATGTTTATGTTTATCAGTGGCCACCATCCACTAGGATACTTCTTAATTTTTAGTTCTTTGTTTTGCCTGGTAAATTCAATATTTACTGACCTCTAGGACCAGCCATGTAAGTCTGAATTTGTCCTCATCACACGTCCTCCTCTTTTCTGAACCCTCCTTCCCCATCTAAAGTTTCTTCTAACAGCAGCATTTCTGTCCCTGTGTTTCTATATCACTATCACTTTCCACATCCTTCTTTCCTCCTTTACAAATCTTTCACTCTCCACCTTTGTTTCTTCTTTCCTGTAGTTTGACACTATTCTGAAAGCAATTAGTCAAAGCAATGGGGTTGCCCTTCCTTCTTATGGAAACAGCCAGGTGAGCATCTGTGTTTTCTCTCCTTTCTTTCTGTCATTCCTTCCTCCTTGCCTGTTTTTTTTTTTTTTATCTCCACATCCCTTTGCTGTGAATAGCAGTACATCACTTCCTCATTCTTACCTTCCTTTGGTGTCAAGTGCAATTATTCTGAATGTAACATAGACCAGAAAGCACAGGTTTGATAAAATCTAAGTGAAATGTCTGGTATACTGGCTCTTTGCCTTTTAAATCCATGTCAAGAGTGCATTAATAATTAAGACACAGTACGTTGTGGATGGGCAAGATATACACTATGGGTGGCATGAGTCCTGGTATGCGTTACCTGTACCTTTCATGTAAAAAACGTGGAAAAACAGGAAATATTTGTGTGTCTATATAGAAATTTAACTTTGAACACTTTCCATCCATGCTTTTGTGGTTGTTGTTTTTTTTCTTTGCCTTATTTACATGCATTCTTAAAGGTGTTGTTTTTAATGTATATATCATGCTCACATCGAGTCATAGTAAGCTGCTGGAGAATTTTTGTTATTCACACAGTTTAGTCTCAGTTTTTTCAGTGCTTTCATTCAAATACCACTATGCAGTAAGGATTTAATCAAAATTAATAAATGTCAACAATTTTCCACCATTTATATGTACGTACTTTGTTCTTTCCCCCATGAATTTTCATTTGTATTTCTGCAATAATGGTAAAACTGACCCAATGAAGCTGTCACATTAATCTGAGTCAGTACAGCAATCAACCTATTTTCATGCACGTACATACAAAGTTTGCAGCTTCAGTGTAATCTTGCTGTTGCTTTATAATAATGATTAACTGCTCATTTTCCTGCCATGAAACTATTATTTGTGTGTTTTGTGTATGTGTCGCCTCAGACTTTTGCTGACGTGGAGCCCGTGGGTTCTTCAGTGCCTCAGCTGCTGGAGGACGAGCCTAATCACGGCTCACCCGTGTCTAACCCTGCTGTGCCTAACACTACTAATATCACTGAGTCTGTCAGTCATAACACTGACGTGCAGGTGTGTCTTCTCACACAGTCATTTCCTCTCTGTCCTTCTCTTCCTCTCTATCTCAGTTTTTTGTCATTCATTTGTTTCTGTTCATTACACTTACAGCGATTAGCCCTAGCATCATGACTCATGAATTTGTTGCTAAATGATGGATTTTTACTAATATGTGATGTATAATAAAATCCAACCATCCACAACATCCATCTTTTGTGCTTAACATGTTTAATCTCGCAGATGCATATTTCTTGTCTTCCTTCTCTTCTGGGTCTTCTTACCCATCTCCCTTTGATCTGTCTCTCTCTCTCTCTGCAGGAATACCCTGATACCAATGGAAATGAACGTTTGACAGAGGAAAATAGGTGGGTTACCTGACACCATGTTGCCACTCAGTCCCTTGCATCTAATCAAACATAATATAGACATATGTATGCATGTGTGTTGATGCTCATGTTTGTGCTCTTTCACAATGCACATGACAAATAAATCTATGATTCTTTTATAACTTTGATTTAACTGTGTCCTGAGTGAGTTTTCATTTTGGTTTGTTGTGTTCCCCTGTGTCTTAATGTTTGTTATCCTGCAGACCACTGTCTTCTACAGAGAGCTTGCGGCAGCTCTCACAGCAACTCAACGGCCTGGTCTCTGAGGTAGGATTTTCATACTGTGGTGGGCTTTTAAAAATAACATGCTACAGCTGTTGTTAACATTGAACCAAGGGTGCGTTGCATCAGTTAATTGCTGGGACACATTGGAAGCATTTTGAAAATTAGTCAATATTTCCTCTGAACCTCGTTTTGTTTTGTCAACAGCAAAACATGAAATATGCTTTCTGTTAAAGTACTGAGACACAGTATTTATTACTGACTTTTTACTAAAAAGACTAATATGATGTATAAGAAATATCCTGCACAGTGTCCCATCTATGTTTCGCCTTTAGGCACCTTTTGTCTTATAGCCACATTCAATATATTCTATACAAATTCCTATACCTATAAATGACAGTAAAATGTCTAGGTAATTATTTGTTGTGAATTTAAGATTACCATTAGGGTCTGAATTAATGTGATGATCTCTGTTGTTTCAGTCATCTGCTGCATATGTGAATGGAGACAGTGCACCTGCCCTCAGTGAAAGAGAACTAGAGGTAGGATCAGAACATCATATATAGACCTGTTTTGAAATTTGAAAACCAAACTAGAAGTCACTTTCTTCACACAGCAGACCCTGCATGCTGCGGAACCTACTATCTACGAAATGCATAATTCTTTGCTATCCTGTCTCAATATAAAGCTCAGCTCATCTCACTATCAACATGATGTTTTTTGGCTGCTCTTAATTATTAGTAATAGTATATTATCTTGATATTTTTATCCATCTTATAGTCTACCCCAGCGTTTCCCCACCCTCGGTCCAACATCTAAACACTGGTCTACCCTTTACACTTGAAACAATGTGAATTTAAAAAAAATCATATTGATGTGTTTTCCCTTATTATACACTAACTAGTAAAGATTTCTTTATGATAAGGGATAGATCCCTCTGTTTGCCCCTTTTTATGTTATAATATTAATTTAACAACTACTCTGTGTGGAATGCCTCATAGGGTGACCCATTAAGTTGAATGTAGAAGTTACCAGTTCTGCATTTGTCTGAGCTCATGTAGATCCTCTCCACATTATGCAAATACAGTTTAACAAGTATGTGGTTGTGAAGGGTGGACTTGTTTTCAACTGGTTTAACAACCATCACATATTGTCACGTCTCATTATTGCAAAACATTTATGTTCCACGTGTAAAGGTTCTGCTGTTAGGCTTCATGTCAGTCTTTCACATTTGAATATTTTTTCCACCTGTCATGTGTTCTTCGTTTGACTTTTGCCACCACACTTTATCCCTCTCTTGCTTTTTTTCTTTCTATTTTATTTTCTATCCTGGGTGCATGTCTGCACGTGATAGAGTCGTAACCAGGAGCTGACAGCTGCCCTGGAGTCCAGCAACATAACAAACAATCAGCTCAGTACCCAGCTAGACCAGCTGGTAAGCGGCTGTGTGTGTGTCTTTTTCTGTATACCCCTGTGTGATCTCTTACTGCATGACTACAGTTTATTACCTTGTCTCAGTTGTACTCACCATGTGCATGTTCTGTTTGCATCTTGTACATCACCTTTAATAACCACACACTACGTGATGTCATGCCTGGATTCATGTTATTTATTTATCTTTCTCTCAGGTTCATGTTTTTTTTTTATTATGACAGCATAACTACTTTCCACCTTATTAGAGCTGCCTAAGTGAAGAGACTTTTTTTCATTCCAATTTATAATACTCCAATTTATAATACTTTTATATACACATAAGTTTTTAAGTGTATATGAGAATAAAAACATAAATAGTCAACAAAGCAGGTTCATTATTTAAATCCCTATTCTCTATCCTGTCTACATTACAGATGGAGTTTTTGTTTTTCTGTTTTATAGTATTGTGTTACAATACTTTGGTTTAAAAAGACTTGTTCTTTCCCTGACTGAAAATTATATCCTGTTGATCTGGCAGGCACAGCAATCGCAGGAGCTCACAGACCAGCTACAAAAGGTAAACTTTTTTTCTCTTTCTTTCTTTATCTGTCTGTTCATTCCTGTCTTCATTTTTTCCAGTCTACTGAGCTCTTTACTTCCTGCTTGGCCACTCCTAATCTTTTTTTTCCCCTTCCTTCAGGAGAGAAAAGAATTTGAGCAGAGATTTTCAAAAGAGCAGGGAGCCATGCGGGAGCAATTACAGGTAACTTCTCAAGCCCAGATAGAGAACACATCCTCCTCACCCCCAAGCTACCTTCTCTCCTCCGATTACACCTCCTGACAAAAATTTATTCAAACTTTGTAATCCATGTAGGGCATAGAAAAATCTGGTGACATTAGCTAGTCTCATTCTGTTTGCCTGTCCTCTTCCTAGGTTCACATCCAGACGATTGGCATACTGGTATCAGAGAAATCAGAGCTACAAACTGCGCTACAATACACGCAACAGGCTGCACGACAAAAAGCTGGTTTGTTTTTTGTTTTTTTGTTTTTAATGGTGCATACAGTACAGTTAAATGCAGTACAATACACTTCACATGTCTTTATCCCATAGCAGGTGATTAAGAGTTTGTATGTCTCCCTGTTTGTTTATTTCTGCATATGCATAGCTGAGGCAGAGGAGCTGAACACCCGTCTACAGTCGACAAAGCAAAGAGTTTCAGAGCTGGAGCGTACTCTCTCTTCTGTTTCATCACAGCAGAAGCATTTTGAAAAGGTTGGTAGTCAAGTTAGTATACTGAAATTAGTAAGGCATATGCAGTTAAAAGGTTAACTTGTGTAACACAAAGTGATCTGTATGCATGTAATTCAGAACATCACTGATATCCTTTGTTTCGGTAAAAAAATGTTCTGACATGTTTTTGTCATGCTGCTGTTGATTGACTTTAATATATACCTTTTTATTTTCAGCACAACAAAGAGCTTGAAAAAGAGAGAGACAGCCTGAGGCTAGAGGTGTTTAGATTAAAGTAAGTCACTTTATCCTTATGCAGCACACACAAGGAGAAGTGTCTCAACATGATTACCACAGCAGATTTTCAAAGAATTATTTTGATGTAAAAATTCTAATTAAATCGTACATAAAGCAACAGACGGCTCAAACTCATCTCCCAAGTGCTTTTAGAATGTGGTCTTTTAGAAATGATGACCAATCTGCATATTGTGTTTTTGTTGGCAGCAATCTGAGTGATGAGTCAAAGCAGCAGAGCTCAGAATTGTCCGAGCAGTTGAAACTGATGACACAGGAGAATGGAGCAATGAGGCTGGAGGTGGAAGATCTGCGCAAAAGGCTCGAGATTGCTGATCTTATGTTGCAACAGGTGCATAACACAAGCATGTCATTTTGCACTAAACATTGATTGATGAACTCATGTTTCTTTTTCCAATAACTGAAGGAGGCGGATCAAACCTAAAAGCGATCCAGTGTGCTTGATGTAACATTTTCTTAACATTCACCTGCATTTTCTTGATTTTCTCTGTCTCCAGTGCTCCAGTCAGTCAGATCCTAACAGTGCCAACCAGCAGGTCCAGTTACTGCTGGAAGAGAAACAGCAACTGGAGACACACAATCACCAGGTTTGTTTGCAAGAACCTGTATTTTATACTTCTCTACATACCTCTCCACTTAACTGTATGTCCTACATCTTACCTGTATTTTTTTCATAATTTTCCTTCTTAGTTTGCTTTTTTTTTTTTTTTGATCAAAGTTAATCAAACAGGTCAACTATGAAATGTGTGTCTGAACTCTCCTCTGTTTACTGCTAATGGTCACCAAGTCTTGTAAAACAAATTTTCCTCTTTACTTTGTGATGTTGTAGCTGATGGAGTCTCTTTCCCACCTGAAAACGGAGAGGGACTGCTACGCAGAGCAGATCCAGCAGGAGGGCCGTGTGTGGAAGGACAAAACAGAACAGCTGCTAACACAGGTTAACCATTCACCAACATCAGCACATACTTTATTTTGTTGTTGCTAAGAAAATAAAGATTAGTGTGTTCTTTGTTGTTGTGGTTGTTTTATGTGCGTGTGTCAAACGAACCAACAATTAACACGTTCTGATGTCTGCACAGGTGTCATTGGTTGCAGAGGAGAGAGACAGAAACATCAATCGAGTTCAGGAGTTGGAGGCCATCATTACAGAGCTGAAAAATAATGCAGGTATTGGGTGGACACTGCTCAAATCAACTGCTTCTTCTGTTTTCTCACAAGTTTTCTTACCATAAAAGCAACTTTGACATATAAGCTGATTACCTGACAAAATCTACAGATCTTTGAACTAGAGAACATTCCCCTCCTTCTCTTCTTCCAGAATTATTGTCCCAGGTGAAAGAGCCTCAGGATAATGCAGAGGCTCAGTCCTCCGGGCCATCAGAGAATGAGGTTGCGCTGCAGGAGGACCTCAACAGAATACAGAAAGAGAAAGAAGTTCTTACAGCACAGTATCAAGCACAGGTAGTTAATACCTTATGTTTTTTTTATGTGATCAACACACTGGTTTTCTGAATGTTTCAAAGATGATCAGTAGTACCACTACACCCCTGTAATTTTTCCCCAGCTGAGAGATAACGAGCAACTGAGCCGCCTCTGTGCAGAGCAGGAGACACATCTGGGGGAGCTTGAGCGGCAGGTGGAGAGCCAAACCCAGGAGGCAGAGGATCGCCGGCGCATGTTGGAGGATGTTCAGTCAGACAAGGCCACTATTAGCCGTGCTCTCACCCAAAACCGCACTCTGAAGGACCAGCTGGCTGAACTGCAGAACGGTTTTGTCAAATTGGTGAGGCTGTGTGTGCGAGACTTCTTTTTAAATAACAGTCATCCCATTTCTTTTCCTACATCCTGTAGGCTTGATTGCATTGTGTCCTTTTAAATTTGGTTGTTGTGAAGTTTCATCAGTGCCCTAAGTTAAATTTTCGGTTTCTGTTTTATTTGTAGACTAATGAGAACATGGAGCTGACCACCGCCATCCAGTCAGAGCAACATGTGAAAAAGGAGCTGGCTCGCAGAATGGGTGAGCTGCAAGAAGAACTGCACAATGTTAAAGAGCAGGTATGGACATTTTCATATGTCACTTGTGCAGATTTTACTGTTTCACTTATTTCATTTCATTTTATTGTCTTTTCTATGCATAATAGTGCAATAACACAAATATTTGACATTGGCATCCACAGAAAGAGATAAACAAATGCTTTCTCTGCCATCATTTTCCTGTCTCCAGCTCGAACTGAAAAGTCAGGAGAGTCAGGGCCTGATGACGCAGAGGGATCAAGTTGTGGCTCACCTGCAGCAGTACTGTTCTGGCTACCAGGCCCTGGTCTCAGAGAGAGAGCAGCTCCACCAGCAGTATTTGCAGCAGTGTCAGCTCATGGACCGGCTGCAGCACGATGAAAGCCATGGTCGTTCACAGCTGGAGATTAGTCATAGTCAGCTTAAACAAACGCAGGTGCGTGACACAGAAGTAAGACCATATCTTCAATCAAAGACTATTTTCCAATTGCACATTTTAATTTAAGTGTATAGTCAATATCATCAACTTAAAGACAGAAAAAAAATACTTTGCTTCAGATATTTTTATATGAGGCTGTGATACAATGAGAGCTTAAAATAAAATTTATTTGTATTTATTTGTCACTGTTTGAAATTACTCCCTGCAGGACCGTTTGGAGCAGTTAGCCAGAGACAACGAGCAGCTGAAGGCTGAGGTGAGGGAGCTTCTTAACAGCTCTGCTCTTGCATCATCGTCATCAAGAGACCAAGGTAGGATTTGCTTTTTCCTTACTTTTAATTTACTGTCTGTGACTGTTAAGACCCTTCTTTTATATTTGTTTTTGTGACTTTTATTTGAAATTCAGTGGCTTTTTTCATTTTTATTTTGAGAGAAATTAAATAAAAATCTAAAAAAAAGGAAACTGTAGCTTTTCTGAAGAAACAGGGATACAAATGCAATCCATGCTAAGAGGCTGGTATCATACACTGGCAGATATTTAACACCAACAGTTCAATGTAGAATATTTAACACCAGCAGTTTAATGTAGAGAACACACTGCATTAAAAGTGTACATGGAACTATGGCAGAAAAATATTAGTTGATGGTAAAGCTGCAGTTACAGGCAAGGAGAGTAATACCTGCTCTAAGCCCACAGTGTAAATATAAATTAGTGTTAAAGGTTTGAAGCACACATTTAAGAAATTGTGGAAGTCTAACTGCTTTAATTTTTCATAATGTAATTTAGGAGATGGAGTGGAAAGCCAGTCACTGCAAGAGAGCCCAAAGAAGTCCTCTCCCATAGTTATACCTGAAGATTTTGAAAGCCAGAAAGAGATGGTGAGGATGGTGATGACTTTTAGTCCTCAGAAACTGTAAATGCATATTCAGTCTGTATACTGTATATAATTCAAGGATTTGTTGTTTACCGTTGTGTTTACTTTGCATGGTGTGAATGAGCCATTCTCGATTTTTGATGCGGGAAAAAAAGAAAAATCTGCCGTATTTACAGTATGTGAAACTCAGAAAACACACTAATATCCTGTCCTCCTGCAGGAGGACTTTATCCATGGAGCACTGGCTCAATTGGAGGCAGAGAGGGACGAGGCCAGAAGGCAACTCGAAGAGGAGCACAGGCTTCACATGGCGGCCCGGCACCAGGCCACTGTGGCCCTCAGCCTTGAACCCCAGTACCACAGCCACAAACACAATCATGAGCATCATCATGAGCATGATCACACTCAGGGCCAACACAGTCACTGTGAACATGATCATGAGCATTCAGGTGAAGAACACTGCATTGTTTGGTACATGAGAAAGTATAGAAAGAGTTGAGGTCAAGAGTTCATGTGTGTAGGACACAGGATGTGATTGTAATGCATACTCTTTGGCCCAGAAGGAGGAGTTCCCGTGGAAGTTCATCAGGCCCTACAAGCCGCCATGGAGAAGCTTCAGCAGCGTTTCACCTCCCTCATGCAGGAGAAAGCTGACCTGAAGGAAAGAGTGGAGGAGCTGGAGCACCGATGCATCCAGCTGTCAGGAGAGACAGACACAATAGGTGAGAACAGTGAGAAATGAGTATGGCTGTTGCAGTTCAGGAATTTTCACCATGTAACGTAGTGTAAGTTGCTTCACATTGCAGTGTGTGTGGTGTTACCTGTATTACTAATATCTCCTCCTTTAGTGTGACATTGTGTAACAGTGGCTGTAAGGTGCTTATGTCGGGCACTTTCACAGTTGTTTTTGACTTTATGGACATAAGACTGAGAGGGAAAGCAATTTTTCATTGCAGCTAAGTGAAAATGAATTGCTAGACTAGGATAATCTTTGTACAGTGATAATACAGTGTCATAAAACAAGTGTAGTGTAAATTCTTCATCACTATATAACTTTATGATGCCATGATGTTTTCTCTTCCATTCCAGGAGAGTACATTGCACTGTACCAGAATCAACGTGCCATCATGAAGCAGAAACACCAGGAGAAGGAGCAGTATATCAGCATGCTGGCTCAGGATAAGGAGGAGATGAAGGTACTGTGTAGTCACTCTCTTATTGAAAATAATCATCAATGCAGTAAAATGTATTTAGACACAATAACTGTGTTGATAAATGATTCTGCTTGTTTTCTGTGGAGCATCACTTTTTTATTTATTTATTTTTTTGTATATGTTCTTTTTTCCCAAAATCATAATCGATCATTTTTGTTCAAACAAGATAAATATTTTAACATTGTTATTATTAATCACACGTGATTGAAGCTACAAGAGCTCAGTTTTGTCCCACTAAACTGATCATTCTGTCTTGTCTTGTCACTTCTGTGCCTCAGGCAAAGCTAGCAGAGCTGCAGGATTTGGTGATGAGGCTGGTGACTGAGAGGAATGAGTGGTACAGTCGTTACACCGGAGCTGTAGCAGGCACCAGCACCGTGAACTCTGGCCTCCTTCCTCTTGGGGAGGATCACACTCATCCTGAGCACCAAGCATATAAAAGCATGGAGCTGAATGCTGTCAGTGGAGATGGTAAGCACAGGGTTTACTGCATTCACTACATCCTAGTACTTATTTTGTTTATCCTTTATCTATTCAGGAAACCCCTCAAGTTTAAAATGTCTTTTATTTTAAAGGAGACCTAGCTCACTGTAACAGGGTTACAAACTTGGAATGGAACCAGAAATGGTTCTCGTGTAGTATGCCAGAGTTAAAGCGACGCCATATGTTTAACGACAGTTCCAACAGACAATACTCGTTTCCAACTTTAGGGGGATCCCGAAAGCAAAAACTACATTGTGTCGCTCTTAAGAGACATTGATAATGACATGATCCCTTTCTCTAAACAATTAAAAACACCACTTGTACCTCTTCTGTTTGTCGTCTACAGAAGCCATGGAGGTCATTCCTCTGTCAGAGCCTCCTACAGGCCTGGAGCCCTCATCATCCCAGACACACATGATAGGATCAATCCAGACCGACTCCAAGCCCCTGGTGCCCAAAGAGGACGGTACAGCCCAGCAGATCATGCAGCTGCTGCAGGAGATCCAGAACCCACAGGGGTTGCTGAGATCACCACACTTCCTTGGAGAGAACCCCTGCATCCCCTTCTTCTACCGGCCTGATGAGCAGGATGAAGTTAAGATCCTGGTGGTGTGAGGTGGAGGTGGTGGTTGTGGTGTGTGTATGTGCGTGAGAGAGTGTCTTTGTGACATGTGTCGGACACCGTACAAAACCAGTCACAGATGGAAGAATGTCTTTGACCCAGTTTCATTAAAATGCCCCCTCTTTGTTCTGTGTGTCATCACAAATAAGTGCATGTTTGGGAAAAAAAAGAATTTTTTTCTACAAGCACTTTTGTTTTTTTCCATGATGCCCTTCCCAGAGAGATGATATTCAGTATTCCTAGACTTAATTTGATTATTCTCCTGACCACATATTTATTCCCATCCAATCTCCCATCTTACACATAAGTGCAATAAAGGGGCTCTGTATTATGTCCCCTTGCTGATACAATACTTAAAGAGTTGTCAGAAGTTTGCAGTGTGCAGTTGTGTTTCTTATAGCAAATCTCAGTGTGACACAATTTACTGTACACATGCCAAAATGAGGAGAAAGGTGCAGCAAGGTATGGTGACAAAGTGAGATGTAAGTGGAGCCAACAAAGGAACATAGTGCACATAAAACTGTAGTAGTCACTGTTTCAAAGTCAAGAGCTCATGAGTGACATGTTCAGATTGAGGAAGACAAGTTTTACAGATTGATGGTGTCTCCAAAACTGGCTTTTTTCCTCTAGACACTGAAAATAAGATATGTTTATACAGGGCAATGTAGAAAGAAAGAAACCTGATTCAGTGAGAGGAAAGATGTAGTTCAAAGACCCCATGAAGAAAAACCTACTTTCAGTCAGGATGTCATTGTTTTCATCTTCTTCGCAGTACAGTTTACATACATAATTGAGATCAGCTGCTGTTCTGTCTGCTGTTTTCAAATCATTATTTCTACAAGTCGTTCTTTAGCGTTTCCGTCAGTGTTTCAGGTGATGAGGTTCAGTATTTGGAAAAGTTACAGGAAGTATGCTGATAAAGTTGAAGGCACAAGTCAGCTTTGTTTATTCAGTAGTTTGTTCTATCACACAATTGCATCACACTTCCATCACTCTCATTACATAATTCTTTTTTTCTTTTCCTTTTTGGGTGAGTTTAGGGGTTTTTCAACCTCCTTCCATTTTCTTTTCTGGCTTATGGGGTCTTATAAGACGCCATTAAAACCTGGTATTAAAGATCCATCCCCTTGATTCATGCCAGGATGGAACATTCATATTTAAGCCTAAGTTTGTAAACGCTATCATTAAGAGCCAGTTCTTTTCTGTTACATTTGCCTCACACTTCAACACATCACAGATGAATTTATGCATACCCTTCACAACTGGACTGTGTGTTCTGTTTGTGTGCGTGCGTGTATGTCTCTGTGTGCGCTTTACAGCATCTGTTGTACTTTTGTGTAGAGTCCCATCAGTTTATAATACTAAGTATGATTGCACTAAATCTGTACAGAGCTTCTCAGTCATCTCTTTTTCTACAAATGAGTAAAACTGGAATCCTATGATGCCTCACTCTTTTGCTGAGGGTTCCACTTGAAGCAAGTTAATTTAATTGAGTGCACATGCTTGTGTGTGTGTGTGTGTGTGTGTGTGAGAGACCTTGATGTATAAATATGAGTGTAGGCGATGACAATGACATGTCATGGTGTCATTACTACAAAATGTGGGACCGATCAGAACTTGAGAGAGACGAGAACTGTATTTTTGAAGTCAGAGAATTAACGTTCTTAAATTGTTACTCCCACGTTGTCAATGCTTCTCTTTATCAGAAGAAATGATGGGCATAGTGTTTGACTCTCTCCTTTTACAACTATTGTAATAACCAAGGTCTTTGTCTTAGCTCATTTCCCCCATTTCAAATCAAATGTTGGCTATGAAGTCTGCTTTTTGAGAGTAAAATCACACTCTTTACTTCCCAAGTTCTTTTGTGAGTTTATTTTAAAGATAATTCCATATTTATGAAGTCGTCTGCACACTTGAAAAGCATCATTTCGGACTCTGGTGCTCTAAGTCAAAGCATTACTTTAATTAGTGGTAAGGTGTATGATGGCCATTTGTACTTGAACCACAGCACTTCAGTATGTTTCTGAATACATTTACGTCCGTAATTCTATTTTTAAAATGTCTTGCTCATTAGCATTCAGTCACTTTTTGGTTTCCATTGAAACATGGAAACATGCCACATTTTTTTTTTTTTTTTTTAAATGTGTTTGGGAGTGGTCAGACCAAAAGGTATATATAAATATATAATATACAGTAAAATCATTTTAGTGGTGTTTTCAGGGCTTGTAAAATAAAAGATGAAAAGGCTTTGAATAAAACTACTTCCCACTCTTTCTAATTCATTGTTAAATATGTCCTACAGTATGTGATTTGAAAGTAATAGCAATGAGGAAGCGTTTATTATCCTTACTGTAAAAGAGGCAGTGTACATACTGTAACTGTGTAACATATTGTATATTCATTATGCTTGATGTGTGAGTAAGTGTGTGTGGAGGGGGTGGTTGCTGGCAGCATGGATTGTGTGTGTGTGTGTTGAGCGTTGGGGTCTAGGTGGTTACTGACTGGCTGCGATTTAATACACAGATCGAATAGAAAAACTAAATCTATTTATTTGAAGTAAGTTAGTGTCTGAATTAATCAATTTTAATGTAAAAAAAAAAATAAAATAAAGTAGCGACTGTGTGGGTGGAAATGAAGGATTGTTCAGAGGACTGATGTGACTGAGGGCTGCTTCACATGGAAGCTTTCTGATTGTTTTCTTTCCTTGAGTAATTATTTCTCCCTTTCTCCTGAATAAAACTGATTGAGCAACTCAAACACAGTGTCTGAAGTTCTTTGTCATTTTGATGAAACTGCGAATAAACAGCAGATATTTATTTGTACCGATAAAAACATTAGCTCCAGTATGACCAATAACAGAAACTTCATTTGTGGTTTTATTTGTTTACATCTAAATTGTCTAATATGAAAGGTGTATTTTTGCCACAAATCAATTTATATTCATCTTGAACTGCAACTTTTTTTATTATTACAATTTCATTATTAAGACATTAAGTTAGTGATTCATAAATTTCATTGTTTAGGTTTTAAAACACAGAAGAATGTTGGCGAAAAGTTAGAACAGTCTTGGCTGGTAAGTAACAGCATTGCAGACATTTTTAAATAATAAACTAAAATGTAAATAATAAAAATGTGTTCACCACCAAAATGTGTAATGGACGGCCACGATTATTAATCATTCAAAATAAATATGGATTCTTTTCCCCCGTGCACATTTCAAGAGTTGGACATTATTAACTTTACCATAATTGCATGTAAACTCTTGCAGTGTTACCATAATATATACAAAACTAATTTAATCATATTAGTCTGTGAGGGACTCGGAAATAAGTGAACTTCCTTTTTCTTGTATAGTTACCTTGTCAATCCTGTTTGATGATTATTTTGAAGGAAGCGTTTTGAAATAATCCCGAATGGAATCTGTAACTGAATTAAAGACAAACGACAGATGGCGTACTTTTCTTTTTAAACGGAGGTTTTAATGTATTGACACTTAAGCGCAGCAGTCCTGCCGAGTACAGTTCTTTAATCACATCAGTTTGGAACAGGATGCAGGAGCTGACTGCTGCAGGACTCCACACATTCACACCGCATGTCCCTGCCTTCACACACACACACACACAGAGAAAGAGGGCAAGAGACAACAAAAACAAAAACCTCTCTGCCACAAGTATCAAACAACCTGCGGGCACCTGTACACATCACTGTATTGTACTCTTTTTTTTAAATAACGTTTTTTTCAAATATTTCCTTATACAGATACTCATTTATTCATAATAACTTAAATATTTAACAGTTCCAGACTTTGCAGACTAAATTCTCTAGACAGAAGAAATACAAGTCTCATTAGATACACTACACATATACAGAATAAGGTATTAAGATAGGTCTGTTGTAAATGAATTACTGGTAAAATATAAGGAGAATATGTTTTGTTTTGCTTTCTTTGCAGTCGTGAAGTACTGGGTAGCACAAGGGCACCACTGGAGCATCTCAGCTTCATTAACGATTTGTTGTCAGAGGTACAGCACATCACACAAGATTCAGTGGTAGAAAAAACAGGTCTAATGGAAGGTTCCGCTCACAGGCTCACACACATCAAAACAGAGGGTGAAACAGAAGGAGCAGTGGACAGTTTTATGCATAGACTCTGGCTGCTGTCATGCTCTCACTCACCCCCGTGACCACTGAGAGAAAAAGAAGGAAAGGGGAAAAGAAAAGGAAGGAAAAGAAACAGCGGATTATTGACCTTAGAACATTGTTTCCATATAGATGAAAAAAAGACCTAGAAGCCACAGATTCCTGTCCTCTCAGGTAAAAAATAAATAACTAAATAGTTGCACAATGGTTGTTGTCTGATTGGTGGATGAAAGTGTGAGAAATGGCATAAACAAGACGGGAAAACACCTTCTCTGTTGCATAGGTTCTGAAGAAGCGAGAAAACATGGGTGAGATTAAGGGCGGGGAGGCAGCGACTGGTAGAAGAAGAAAAATATCTGACACAATTCCTCACACAATCAGTCCTTTAGAAAGTAAAGATGATGAGCACCCCTTTGTTTGGAAGGCTGTTTCAGTGAAACGAGTAAAAACAGAAACAAGACAGCAGACAATCTTACATGGATGGACAAGGTGAAAGGATCTCGGAATCATAAAAGGTGAGGAGACACCAGAGAAATCACTGTGTTTATCAGCAGTGCAGAATAACGCTAATAAAGAAAAATATCCCAATCTGTAACTGTTAAGGTAAACACTGACCATGTGACTGGCACGTTTTTGTCTCTTACAGTGTTTAGTTCAAGTACAAATGCACTTGATTTCATGTGCATGTCATGTGATTCTTCACCTGTGATTTTAAGGGAACACTATTACACATCAGAACCTGAATGCAACGTTTTCAAAATGAAAAAGACAAAGAAATCTTTTTTTTTTTTTCTTTTTACCTCACAGACTGAAATGCTGCAAGAAAAAAAAGGTATTGTCACAAAAAAATAACAGAAGAATTTTAAAAAAAAAAACAGTCTTCTTGCAGCATGACAGGCAATACTGAGGGAGACAAAGTGTTCCGTTTCAAGTTACTTTTTTTGAGGAAAATCCAAATAAGTCAGTCAGCAGCCAGATAACCCAAAGAGTGCAGCACAAAGTTTCATGCTGATTTTGTGAAGGTTTTCTCTCTAAGGGTTAAAAAAAAAACAGTATATTGTTTGCTTGTGTATATATAGATGTACGTGTCATCATGACAGCAGTGTGCATGCATGGGCGCGCATACACTCAATCAAGGCGTTTCCTTATTAATATGTCATTATCTCTACTATGTTTATTAAAACTCAGGGTGCAGCGTTTTCTTATGTCGGGTCATGCACGTGAGTTTCAAGGATTCTCTTCCTCCCTGTGGTGAAGAGAGAAACAGAGGGTCTGGCTTGTTGTAGGCGAGAAGTGGATGCAGGAGAGGGGAGCCGGCTGAGGTTGGGTGAGGCAGAAAACGACAGGAAGGTGGCGCTGTTGTCCTTGGGGCCATCCAGAGGAGGGATGGACAGAGCAGGGGAGGTGGGAGCTCGGAGGGCTAGTGGGTTGGAGAAGGCGGGGGTCTCCGACTGCCATGGACACACAAACACAGAAGAGGGGGAGGGGGGGAGGGCGGTTGGATTATTCTTCTTAAGGTATTTGTATAGCTCTGGAGCCACGTGTGTAAAAAAAATCATGCATATACATATAAAATGCCACACCTTCAATGACACACACAACCATCTACAGCAGTGTTTCGCCACCCTGCTCCTGTGGAGCCCACTGCCCTGCGTCTTTTAGAGGTGTCCTTGCTCCATCACACCTGATTCAAATAAATGGGTCGTTATCAGGCTTCTGCAGAGCTTGATGTCGAGCTGACGATTTGCATCAGGTGTGTTGGAGCAGGGCAACATAGTACATAAAACAGGCAGGGCAGTGGGTCCCCAGGACGAGAAACACTGATCTACAGTATATCATGGAACAGCACATGAATTAAAGACAACATCACTGTGATGTCAGGCTCAGTTCATATGGCAACTTATGTAAACTCTTGCAGTGTTACCATAATATAAGCCAGTGCAGTAAAAAATAAAATTGACTTACTTTATTCATTGTAATTGTCTTAATAATCCTAAAACACATGACATCCTGAAAGTGGAAAATATTATATAACAGCAATCAGATAGCAAGTATTTAAAAAATGGTTTAAAAAAATGGGCATAATTTTAAATATCATTAAAGGTCCAGTGTGTAAAAATTGATGAAAACTCATGGTGAGACTGGATTGTTAAAATGGAAGTCTCGTCCTCTCATCTGTCCCTTTCCCATGTGAACTACGGTGGCCTTCGCATACCAGAAAGAATGTCATAATTCTGTGTTTGCAAAGAAAGCATCTGGCTCATAATGAGTGGTGTTGTAATTAAAGCAAGGCCCTTGCATTAGGTACACATAAAACACCAAGCACTATTTATTTTAACGCAATTACGCTCTCATACAAACATCACTGTGGGAGGTATTTTTAATCTCTGCTAATAAATCCTCTCACACACTATTCCTTTCAAGAAGTGATTCCCAATGACCAATAAACCTATATAAACATTTCACTTCTTTCTGAGAGGAAGATGCTCCCCATACCATCCGGCCTGTCATAAACAAATCCAAATGATCCTGTGAGAGATCTGAACGTCCATGAGGTGAAATAAGTGTGTTTTGTAAGTGTAGTGCCACTTTAGTAATTTGCTTTTCTTATTTTTGATGGTAATCCTGAGTGTTACTGTTGACTAGGTCTGGTTTTCAGTGATGCACTTACTTTAGCATTTTAAATTAGCTTCAAGCTGGACAAGCCATTGAAGACTAACTGGTCTTAGCTCCATTGTGTTCAGTTGGTTGTCTCTTCTTGTTTCCTCAGTTTTTGCAATTCAGATTTTTTTTGTGAGTGATGCAACTTAATTTTTTTTTAAGTTGTGCACAGTAACTTGTTTGTGACCTTTGTTGAACTCCATGTTCGTTGGGTCACTTTTTTCAGCTGCAGCTCAGGTGTAAGTTGGCAACACTGGTGTGAGGTCACTGCTTGACTGCAGTGACCATTTTGTGTTGACGCAGTCCACTTCATGCTTTGGTCACTTGTACGTCACTGCTGTGGTTATTGTGCTGTCACTGTGACTTTTGTGTGGGACGACGTCCCTCCATAGATCAGTGGATCTTCATGAGGTGGAGGTGACCTTCAAGTTCAGTCAGTTTGTTGCATTTCAGTAACTTGTTTGTGGTTAATGACCACAGTGTCCATTTTGTACTATGGGGGTGGCAGTCCACTTTTGCTGGGAGCAACTTTTGGTTTGACCCATTTGGTTTGTGGCTGTTGCACTCCACTTTGTGTTGGACACTTGTGTGACTGTGTTGAGTTTGCCTTTTGTGATATTTTCACCCCATGGTGGTAGCCACTAATTCAGCTTTAGTAGGTTCTGCTCAGTCTAGTTCAGATCTCAAATATTCTGCAGCTTATGTGGAGGTACAACATGAGAACGCAGCTTTTGCACTTTGGTTGTATCAAACACTTCTTTGGGGAAAAATTTTCTCTTTTTTAATGAGGGGAGCTGTTACGACCCCAGGGTTGTGACTTTCTTTTCCTTATGTGTCAGCATGTGAGTGTGTGATGGGTTGCAGGTGTGCATGTTTGATTGAATGACGTGTGTGTGAGTGTCTTGGTGGATCCTGGGAGCTGATTGGTCCTGCACAGGAGGTTCTAATATAAGAGGCCTACGGTTTTTACCCAGAAAGAAACACAGCTCTCTATTGAGTTGTTCACAGGTACAAACCAGCTAGTGCGTTATGTATGTATGTTAACATATAGCCTATATCATGGCCTTCATGATATATAGTTATTTGCTTTCATCAAAACTGGTGGGACACCTCCAGGAAGTCATCATACAAAGTTGGAGATGGTTAGGATGTTGGGACACACATTTTATATATAACATAAACACAAAAATGACACAAAACCAACAGCAGTTTTTGACATTTGAGTCGAGGACTGTTCAACCCAGCGCTGCTGTAAACTCATGAAATTCCCACTCTGATATACTGAGACTCCTTCCAGGAACAAATCTGTGGCTATGAACAAAATCAGTTCACACACTGATGCAAACACAAACACACACGCACACGTTGGGCTGTGTGTGTTTGCCACGCAGCACTATGAGAAGAGAAGTGAATAGTGCGAATATAAATATGGCATGCAGTGGAAGGATGCTTTCTGAGACGAGTAGAGAGATGATGATGATAATGATGGCGATGGCAGAAAGTACCCACCAACGTACCAGACACGTTTTTCCTCACTGGTCAGTGATAGTGATTCTGTAGAGGGAACCGTAGTCATGTGTGGGACAGAGGTGTGGTGAAGGAGAGAGGGATGAAGAAAAGAGACAAGGAGTCCAAATGGTTATAGTGCAGGAAAAGACCAGTGTCACATGCGCTCAGCTCTCACAAATAGAACACGGGACAGTGATTCAGACATAAAAGAGAAATGCTCTTATATTGACGGTTTTAAGAAACTCTGGTCAGGAATTTGAAACTGAGTTTATATGTGAGAGCTTTGCCCGTTGACACTGGTGTCTCCTGTAGGAAGAGTTAAACACCTATTTTATTATCCAACTATCATCTGACAAACACAAGCACGCACACGGAATAGTTCACAAATGCAGCAACAGAGTTGTTTGAGTTATTTGCTCCCCTTATTTCAATCACTGAATGGTTTTAAGGCTTTAATATCTGAATTATTTAGATTGGTGTATACTAAAGTTTTTATATGGAGACCCACCCTTTTAAAGATCACAAACTATCATGACTCAATTCACACTATAATATCCTTTCTGACTATTTTTGCTGGCATTTATGTAACAACTAATATTACTTTGAATATATAAGTCAGTCATTTCCAAGAAATGTACTGTAACTATAATTTGGCAACCCCAGAAAAAAATCTCCCACTACCCATCAGTGGGTCCTGGCCCAGTTTCTTGGAATAATGGATCTGAAAAAGGATAAGAGTGAGGTGTGTGTCAGTGAGGAACAGCAGTACTGATGGTGATGTTTGACAGTGTGTTGAAAGTTCAAAACGGTGGCCGGTCTAAGTGAAACCAAGAGAATCCAAGGGGAAAAAAAATCAAGATCATGATGATATTGTGTGTCTATAATCTACCTCAGTCTATTCATCTATCTTCTACCACAACTACAGCTCTCCATTTTAATTTACCTCCTTCATCCCCTCATCCAGGTGTCTTCACATCCCCCTTAGTGACAGAGAGTATCCACACTTCAGGTTGGATAGCTTCTCATGATTTAAGTTAATGTCCTATTAATATCTACTGGAATATTCTCTATGTTGGTCTTAAAAAGACCTTTCATGTTTTCACTCACCTCGGCACACTTGGGGGTGCACGGTTAGGCCGGGAGGGTACAGTGGGCGGTGGCCCACTGTAGGGGTCAGGAGAGGCCCCGGGACGAGACGGTACAGGAGGCCCTCCTGCAGGTGGAGGCCCACGAGAGCCTGGGCGTGCAGGAGGTCCTGGTGGAGCTCTGCGGTTTGGAGTTGGACTGGTGGCCGGGGACCTGGTGCAGAAAGGAAAGAAGGGATTTAAAACTGTAGTGACACATGAGATGCATTTTTCTTTTCATTATACAAAACACTATATTTGCTTTACACATTGAACGAATGTAATTATTGAGTTACTTATGTCACCAGCCTGAAACACAGACTCTCAGTGATAAGAGCTGAGACACAGAAATAGATTTTAGCCACTTAACAAAAGGCTCACCTAATATTAGCTAGATCTACAATATCTTTAAAACATCTATACTGTTTTATCACATCATTAGACCGCTTTGTCTGACTGTAAACTAAGTTGCTTTGAAACACACCCGGCACCAAAGTCCATAGAGAAGAGCTGTGCTTTTCTATCATGGCACACAGGAGTTGTTGATCCACTGCTGCCTCCATTACTAAGTTTAATGTGCTATTTTGTGACTTCAGAGTGAACTCATTGGGTCAGATTTGCTTAAAAGACAGACTGTAGACCAGCAACATCCATGTCCCTGTGAGCTAAAAACATAGATTTTCTCTATGGACTTTGGTGCAGGGAGAGAAAGGTTTACAGACTTCAGTTTCCAACCAGAAAAAAGGCTGCCAAATGGCAAGATAAAGAGGATAACATATTCTTAACATACTGACTTGAACAGGGGTACATTTCAGGACAATTTTGGTCAACTGGCTTTTGTTGTTTTGTTAAGTTTTGTGTTTTCACTGAAGGTAAGGTTTTCACTGAGGTTTTCACTGAGGTTTTCACTGAGACACTGTCTGTGTCTCAGGCATGTCACAGACTTTCTGGTGATGTCTTCTGGAGTATAAGAGGTCAGCGCTGTCTGTATATCAGTGACTTCTACGACAGTATACTGTGTAATATAATATAGAATGGTTTAGCTGGAGGGCGTTAATATCTAGCTCTAATGCTCTTCCTCTCTCCTCTCACATTAGCCTCACCTTCCCCCTGAACCACCCCGTTGCACCTGCAGCCAGGAGTCGTCGACAGGCGGTGGCAGGCTGGTGCTTACAGTGGTTGTGCTGATGTCACCAATGATGCTGAGGGCCTCTCGCAGGGCGTGGTACATCCGCAGCATCTCCTCACGGTGCTGAGCCTGCTCCTGGGACTCCTCCATCAGTGTGTTCTGGTCGCCGCATGAGTACAGATGAGCCAGGAGCTCAGCGTTGATGAACTCCTTCGTCTGGGACAACAGAAAATAAAGAAATGTTTGTGTTGGGATTATTGGACATTTCATATTTGACTCCGCATACCACACTAGTGACTGACATTGTTAATCATGAGGTGCATGATGGTCTTCGGGATCAAGTCGCGGACAGTCTTGTTGACAATGGCCATGTAGGAGTCGACCAGATTACGAATGGTCTCCACCTGGCGCTCCAGCTGAGGGTCCATGCTGTGCATGAAGCTGTCCGAGCTGCTGTCATCACCACCTTCACTCTGCGGGGACAAAGCCAGAGCCAGAGGGAGAAGAGTTGAAGAAACGAGATGTCACATCATAAAATACAAAAAAAGGGTTAATTATACAGCTATTGGGAATTTTGAGATTTTTTTATTCTTTAATCACACATACAATGATAATGATACTACTATTAAAGAAATTACTTTGGGTAAACTGGTTGAAAAAAATGTAATGTGCCTGTTTCTCACTAGAATTAAAACATTAGTAAACATTTTCATGAGGAGTTAATGGTTTCAATCACTAGTTTCAGGTGAGGACATGATGAAAATTTTGTAAATTATGTTTCCATTTTCAGATCTCGCCATGTGAAAGTACTGTTCTTACTTAAGTGTCAGATATTCTGAGTGTCTTTAAACACACATTCTTTAGTTCTTAAAAGCCCAACTTGTATTACTTTGGGTAAACTGGTTGAAAAAATGTAATGTGCCTGTTTCTGACTAGAATTAAAACATTAGTAAACATTTTCATGAGGAGTTAATGGTTTCAATCACTAGTTTCAGGTGAGGACATGATGAAAATTTTGTAAATTATGTTTCCATTTTCAGATCTCGCCATGTGAAAGTACTGTTCTTACTTAAGTGTCAGATATTCTGAGTGTCTTTAAACACACATTCTTTAGTTCTTAAAAGCCCAACTTGTACACCAAAGTCTTTCAAATAACCTAACAAGATGAATGACAATGAAGGGGCACAACATACTGTAGATAACATACCTTTCCTTCCTTCTCCTACAAGGTCAAACAGTGATGGACGACAAAAGATGTTGAAAAGGACAGATACAGAATCACATGAGAGACATGACACCACTGAAACTGATTTCAATTTGCTTTATTATGGACATCAATAAAAACAAATGTGCTATAATGCTGTGTGTACTGTACTGCTAAATGAAATCCTACCGTGACCCGTTCAGGATAAACTCCAGCTCGGAGGAAGGAGGCCTTCCATGCATCAACATCTTCCTGACTCTCACAGGCCAATTCCAGCTGACGGTAATCCTTATAAACATTCCTGTGGAAGAAGAACAGACAGACACACAACTTAGTGCTACAAGACTGCTTTTATTTACGTGAGCAGCTGAACATCCTCATGGTCACAGTAAACATATGACTTACAGTATTTTACAGCTTTAAAGTTACTTATCATGATAAATGCACAGTATGTAATTTTGACCCTGATTGGTGATGTCAAGAAGTGGAATGGGATTATGGGATTCCCTTGTTTTTTCTTTGTTTCATAGGGGTTTCCTCCGGAAGTTAAAGCAAAAACTGGTGAAGAGGAAGATGACAGTAAAAAGTGACCTAAATGAAACCATGGCCTTAATAAAAGTTTGTATGGATTCATTTCTGTGCATGTACGTGTATAATGACACCTCTGTTCAGTGTTGAAGAGGGCAAAGATGTGCTTGCTGGACATGAAGCCTTTCTCCACATCACGCAGCTTCAGGTTGTCCACCTGCAGCATGTACTTCTTCTCCTTCTCCTGCAGAGGGCGACAGAGCAACACACTCATTGTACAGTATTTGTGAGTTGCTCCCAGTAAGGGAGTAAGAGTTTTAAAAAAAAAAAAAGAAAAAGAAAAAGGTAATAGAGATTTCCCATTTTTGCACTGACAGTGTATAAACAGTATGGGGCAAAAATAATCCCAAACAAAAAACACTGCAAACGTAGATGCAGCATTGCAATCATTTAGGTCCGATCAGTTTACCAATAAATCTGAATATACAATATGTACAATATTTATTGTAAGATTGTACAGTATCAACTTGAGAGAAGTTATTATAATCAGTAACAGAAACTGGGTTAAAATGGACAAAGAGCAAAGGCAGATGAAAGAAAATCACGGGTAAACACCCACAATTAGATTATACAACAGAGTCGAAAAAGAGAAGAAAAAGGCAGGAGAGACGAATGGGAAAGTCATACACAGTCTGTGGTTTTGATTACAGACGTGAAAAAATGGGCGAGCAACAAATGAGAAACACATACATGCAGAGAGAGAGAGAGAGTGGGGGTGTGGGGGTTGTGTGGAGGCCGACCTTTCAGGGTAGAAATCTCTTGTACTAGTACAACTGCAAACACCATATGATATCCAGACATCCAATTATTTACGAACAGGGGAAACTCAACGTTAGTCATCCCAGTCTGACACAAGCTGGAGCTTTCTCTCTCTCTCACACACACACACATATGCACACACAGTGTCGGTGTGAATGAGTCTGAACATTTTACTATCGACAGTAAAATTAGAATTCAGAAAAAGGAGAAGCTGAAAATAGCACAGGGTGAATGAGTTTCCATAAGCAGAGCCTTAAATACACACACACACACACATACGCCCTGCTTTGGTTGCACCTTTGAGCGTAGTCTCTAACTAACCTTAAAACCATCTGGACAGCTAACCATGGGCCTGCCCTGCCCAAACCAGTGTGTGCGTGTGTGTATGTGTGTGCGTGTGTGTAAGGGGGGGGGGTTGTGTGTGACCAAACTCCTTCATCAAAGGATTTATGACCATTTCAGTCAAACGTTCATATCCCCTAAATGCATGTAAAAAGAAATCACTCGCTCCCGCTCTCTCTCTCTTACTCATACACACACACGCGCGTGCACACACACACACACACACAAACACACA
This sequence comes from Brachirus orientalis, assembly GCA_016785285.1. Taxonomy (NCBI): domain Eukaryota; kingdom Metazoa; phylum Chordata; class Actinopteri; order Pleuronectiformes; family Soleidae; genus Brachirus; species Brachirus orientalis. The sequence goes on from JAFBJR010000905.1 coordinate 8,420,581, forward strand.
TAAATAAACACAGACACATTTGGCACGGCCGATACACCCAGGTGTCTGATATAAAAATAAAAAAAAGAGAGAAGCTAAACAAGCACTTGTCCAGACTGCTGACATCAACATTTATAGTGGTCATGAGGGCAGAGAGGTCTCTGCTCTGTGTCTCCAGTCTGTTCCACATTTCTCAATAGTTACCCTCCTCCCTCTCTCATCTTTTCTCTTTTCTCCCCCCGACTCCCCCCCCCCGACTCTCTGGCGTTCCTTCTCCCTGGGAGTGAGCAACCTTGGAGCGATTCATACATTTTCCTCTCCTCTGGCCAGTAAATCCAGTCAGGAGAGTTGGAAGCAGGCAGGCGGGGGACTGGTGTGTGTGTGTGTGTGTGTGTGTGTGTGTGTGTGTGTGTGTGTGTGTGTGTGTGTGTGTGTGTGTGTGTGTGTGTGTGTGTGTGTGTGAGAGAGAGAGAGAGAGAGAGAGCATAATGTGGGGAAAGTACAGACAAGCTGAACTCCGAAAGCACTGGCAGACTAGATTAAAAAAAAAATCCTTGATGTAATGTGTTATCAAACCAATAATGTAGAAAAAGGAACATTTTGCGTGTTAGAATGGATGAAAAAAAAAATCAAGTTTGCTGCGTGAATAAAGCAGATCTAAGAGACAAGTGAAAAGAAAACCTGCATATGAGTATTGTTTAAATATTATGATAGAATTCTGACACACACTTGGGAATTATTATCAGATTTTTTTCTCTCTCTCTCTCTCTCTCTCTGTCAATCAGCTCATCTTGCATGTGTGCATATTTAGGTGTTTAGGGAATTTGGGAGTTGAGTGCTTTTCCATATGGTCCCATAAAAGCCATTCAACAAGAGCGAGATTAAAAAAAAAAAAAAAAAAGAAAGAAAAAGAGAAAGACTTCAGATAAAGTGCATACACACATAAGAAAACAAAGTCATGTGTGCAAATATACAATACATATAGAAGATAAATTATTACAAAATCTTTACTTTATTTAAAAAGATATGCATATATAAAGATTCAGTGTTTTGTATATCGCAAACACAGTTAAACTAGAACTTGGCTTGTTAAGAGGCTTCTGTTCTGTTTACATTAAACTCCAATGAAATCGATAATTATGTTCGACAGCACTGTTGTTGTCTAACACATGTCAGACATTTGAAGGTCAAATTCTCCAAAAAACTCTAGCCAATTTCTGATGTGAAATATGCCACATACATAATCAATCTTAATATCAAGCAAAACAGTAAAGTTATTAATAGAAATGAAGATATCTGCATGGTATGTACATTGTTGTTTTAATCTGTTGCAGCCATTACTGTCTCTCTGAGCAATATTTTCTATTTCCAACATGACAGTCAACTTCCATGCTGACTACTGTAACGCGCTTTTCTCCTTGCATTAGTCATTTGCAAGCCATTCGGAACACTGCCACAAAACTGCATAAGTCAAACTGACAGTTTGTACTCATTTGTACTCATCCAAATAAGCTCATGTTAGACTCATAGTGATCGAGCTTTGACAGCTCTGCTGACTCTGTAGATTCTTTTAATGTGAAGCTAAAGATTGTTTGTCTGTTTAGAGAGTTTAGGGCATTTGTTTGCACCAGGAATGGATTTTAAATACAGCATCTCCTGTCTATTACGTGGTAAGTTTGTTGTTTTCTTTTCTTTACATGGGGTTAGTGGGTAATCCATCGCTCGTCTTCAGTGCAAAACGCTGACGTGCACCTTTTAACTGCTTCTTTGAGGCAAATTGTGTTTGTTATGTTGGGCTTTGTAAATAAAGGACAATTTTATCTTCACTCCACTGGCTGCCCATACATTTTAGGATTAATTTGAAAATTCTTTTATTTGTTAAATCCCGTAACAGTAGATCCGGCAGCTGATCAGCTGATCGGCTGCTCCTGACTGTGCCAAAAACTAACCGCAAGCTCGGACGGGACCATGTGTTTGTTCTTGTGGCCCCTAAACAGTGGATTGATCTGCCTCTGCACATAAGACAGTCCCTGTTTGTTTTTAAATCTCTTCTTAAAACCCATGTCTTTTCATTAATTTATTTTTTTTAAATTTATTTTATAATTAATTTTTATTTAGTTTTGTTTTTATTGTGTTTTACTATATGTCTCTTACCCATGTTTTATGCCTTTTAACTTACTTTTGTTGTTTTTAAATGTATTCTATTGCCTCATGTGACATTATTATGTCATTTAACTATTATTGTGTGCAGGCCTGTGGTTGTTTTAAAGTGCTTTACACATCAAGTTGAATTGGATTGGACTTTAATCTTAAAACTCTAGTGTGTTACATTAAAATATAAACTATTAAACTACTAAATATTAAATTCAAACCATTGGCAGATGAGTTTGCACAATGATGATAAAGCCATTTGGTTTCATGTGGCTTTGTTTTACTCAGTATAGCGGTGTACTATGTATCCAGTGACATTGCCGCACTGCACACAGGAAGTGACACAGGAAGAAAGATGACTGTAAACAGGTTGGCGTGTGACTGAAAACACAAAGAAGCAGCCAAAAGATATTTCAAGAGTATGTTCTGCTCCAAAAACACAGTTGTTGTTCTTGCCCCTGCTCTGCCGCTGTATAAACAAAAGCACTCCCTCAACAGTTTTTGCTTGACAGAGCCCTTTTTTCGGATGAAGGATGCAGCTCACAAATCATGTTGCATGATTTCTTTGCATGAAAATTAGACAGAGGCAGAATAATAACAATCAGCAGAAACAGCATAAAAACCACCACATGTTACATATTGGAGCTTTAAGCCTTACTTTTAACATGTATGTGTCTCTCCTTCTCTCTCACTCGCACACACACAGCAGACAAGGCAGCGTACTTGGTAGTTAACCTGTGGCGTTGTGCAAGCAAAGTACTTTCCATGGTTTTGTTTTGCTAGTGAGTAATCACAGGCTAATTATGAAAAGCCAGAGGAAGTTCACTTCTGAATTCATAAAGGCACTTCACCACTCCGTCCAGAAAAACGTCTCAAATAACTCAAACACAGACTCAAAGTTTGGATGAATTATGGCCTCACACACACACACACACACACACACACACACACACGGACCATGCATATCACTGTATCCAATTAACACTTTGAAACAGTTTGGTGGGCAAAACCAAGTAGATAGTCGTTAATGGCATCCATGTTGTTTTAAGAGGCTGCATGTCTTCGTGTGCATATGTGTGTTAGGTAGTGTGCATGTTGACGGGAGTCTGGTGACTTGGGCCGCGCATCAAAGGGCCGCAGAGAACCCGCACGGCATCTGGGAGCAATAACGCTGCTTCTAACCCTTCATTACCACAAAGACTGGGCCCTGGGTGGCAGCCAACGGCAATTTTCACAACCCTCCTCCTCACCTCCCTCCGTTTTTCTTTCCCTCCATTCTTCTGCCATTCCCCTATTGAGTTCTGACTAAAAAAAAAGAAAAATTATACACAGAGAGCAGTTCTGTAACTCTTACACCCCAATTCCAAAAAAGTTGGGACGCTGTGTTGAATGCAATGATTTACACGTCTCATAAACCCATAATTTATTCCCGATAGAAAATATCAGACATTGAAACTGAGACATTTTAACATTTGATGAAAAATATTAGCTCATTTTGAATTTGATGGCAGCTGCACATCTCCAAAAAGTTGGAATAGAGGCAACAAAAGGCTGGACAAGTAAATGGCACAAATCGAAAAAACAACTGGAGGAGCATTTCATTTGACAAGTAGGTTAACTGGCAACAGGTCAGCAACATGGCCGGGTATAAAAGGAGCATTTCAGAGCCTCACAGACCTAAAGATGGGCAGAGGTTTACCAGTCTGCAACAAACTGTAACAGTTTAAAAATCGCGGAACAATTTCAGAAATGTTCCTCAACGTTAAATTGCGAAGACTTTGAAGATTCCACCATCTACAGTGTATAATATCATCAAACGATTCAGAGAAACGGGAGAATCTTTGTGCACTGGGGACGAGGCCAAAGGTCTAAACTGTATGCTCGTGATCTCTGGGCCTTGAGGCAGCACTGCATTAAAAACAGCCATGATTCTTCACTGGAAATCACTGCATGGGCTTAGGAACACTTCCAGAAATCACTGTCTGTGAACACAGTTCGCCGTGCAATTCACAAATGCAAGTTAAAGCTGTATCATGTAAAGAAGAAGTCATATGTGAAGATGATCCAAAACTCATTTAAAATTGTCTGAATCAAAATGGAAAAACTGTTCTGTGGTCAAATGAATCAAAAATGTTAAATTCTTTTTGGAAACCACAGACGCCGTGTCCTGCGGACTAAAGAGGAAAGAGAGCTTTTTATCAGCTGACAGTTTAAAAGCCTGCATCTCTGATGGTATAGGGTTGCAGTAGCGCCTATGGTGTGGGCAGCTTACACATCTGGAAAGATACCATCAATGCTGAAAAGTACATAGAGGTGCTGCATATTTCAGCAAGACAATGCTAAATCACATACTGCATCCATCACAACAGCATTGCTTCACAGGAGAAGAGTTCGGGTGCTGAACTCACCTGCCTGCAGTCCAGATCTTTCACCAATAGAAAACATTTGGCGCATCATGAAACAAAACATACGGCAACAAAGGCCGTGGACTGTTGAGCAACAAGAATCCTGCATCGGACAAGATGTGTTCCAACTTTTTTAAGATGCGTTGCAGCTATCAAATTCAAAATGAGCTAATTTTTTTACATGAAATGGTAAAATGTCTCGGTTTTAGCATCATATATATTGCTTATGTTCTACTGGGAATAAATAACTTCTTTTGGAATTGGGTTGTACAGGATGGGGATGTGGAAAGACGTGAGGAGAATGAGACGTAAAGAGAATTGTGAAAAAGCCCCTTGAGCATCTGCACTAAAAATATTTCAGTGCCAACATACTCACATAGAACTTTTATCAAACATGTTTGTAATAAAATGAAAAAAAAAAACAATCCATATTACTGGTTCTACATTTAATTAAAAAAAAATGAAATCAGTTTTGTCAGTGAGTAATACGTCTTGGAGAAACAACAGACGTGGCATTTAATGAAACTTAATTTCATTTCATCTAAAGTAAAACCACATGCTGCCAACATTCAAATCAGCAACGGCTAACAATTGAGCAGAGAGAATTACCACATGCCCCCCGCGACCCTCATATGGAGGATAAAGCAGTAGAAGATGAGTGAGTGAGTGAGTGAGTGAGTGAGTGAGTGAGTGAGTGAGTGAGTGAGTGAGTGAGTGAGTGAGAGTAAAGAAGAGATAGAGTGAATCTATTCTGAGACATTGTGTAAAAACATGACGAATCATGATTCATTCAGCTACAAAGCTGAGCCGTGACGCTCATAACAAATCCACTTTAATGTTGATGATGAGTCTAATCTGACATGAAAATTGCTCTCTTTTTTTGTGTGTTTTTTTTTTTTTTAATTGCCCAGTCACATCTGAGTCAGCCTCCTCATTTCTCCTCAAAAAAGTGACAGCCTCTGTGCTCTTCCTGTGGGAACGAGCACAAACGAAAATAAACGTCTTGGCTGAGAGAGGAAACGTGGTGTCTGCCTACATGACAATGACACATTCAGCCAGCGGTCCTGTTGCATGCCAGTCAGCAGGTCAGTGATACCTTCCTGTCTAGCAGCTAATTGCTAGGCAGTTAATTATCTGATCTTGCTTTACTTCTGCAGGAGGTCAGTATTAACAGCCTTGGGGCTAGACAGGGCATGTGATCAATCATCGGTGACCACCAAGGAGTGAAAGGAGGAGGAGAGGAGGAGGAGGGAGGGATGGAGGGAAGACCCCATTCCACTAACCACATAAACACATGTGAAAATCCCCACACGTCTACAGACTCTTGTCTGTGTGTAACAGGCTTATAAACAACAACATCTATGATTATCTAAAATCTTTCCTTTGGGACATCATCGTTACATACAGGCCTGTCACTATTACTTTCCCCAGTTTTCACAAATGAAATGAATATCACAAGTCAATACAGTATGCACTACCAACATGCTCTGCTTTTAAGCTAAACACATGATATCTATATATATTCTGGCGGTTTATTTAACTACAAAAAGTAATGTAACAGTTAATTTAGAGTTAAGGTAAACTGAGTAGTTACACATAAACTGACTACTGCATCAATAAATAAGCTCTTGAGTTTGAATTACAGGATTCTGATGGTCAACAGACTATTATATGGCTCTATTTACTTAAAGCACCGTGTGTGACTTCAAAGCAATATTTGCGACATCACGTGTTTACCTTAAAAGCAGAGCATCTCAGTAGGACGCAGTTACATCATACTATGAAGTGTGACTTGTGATATTCATTTCATGTGTGAAAACTATGACAAAAAATATTGACAGACCTATGTGTCAAAAAAGGCTGTGGACCGTCAGCACCATGTAATTCAAACACAAGAGCTTATTTATTGATGCGGTAGTCAGTTTATGTGTAACTACACAGTTTAACCTAAATTAACTGCTACACTACTATAAACTGACAGAATATAAAAGTGTGAACTACTAGTACACAAATTACAAACAGGGTGTGTTTGAAAGGAGTGAGTTTTATGGCGTGATTGTGCCAATGGTCTGTAGTTCCAAGGGTGGAGATTATTTTTTTTTTAATTTAAAAAAAAAACACTCTTGTAAAACTTCACAGTCATGAACATCAAAATGTTCATGTCAAGGTTAAGGATTCAGTTGTTTCTCATTCATGAAATCATGGAAAGGTCTATTAAAAACTATTTAAAAAAAAAAGATATAGAAGCAAAAGTATAAAGTTCCCCTAAATATAATGTAAACACATACTACATGTAATATATTGTCAAACACAGAATACTAAAATAGACAGACAGAATATACAACATGGTAAAGATATTAACTGTATTTTACTGTTACTTCATTTTACATGTCCAATGTCTGTGTGGGTCTAATCCTGGTCAGATGATTTTTGTATTAACACTCTACTCAAGATATTGCAGGGAACAATCAGCTGAAATGATAATTTTCAGAAAGGAAAACTTACATTATTCTCTTAGTCATACATTTGGAATAAACATTGAATTATCCACAAATTATCTTGTCTCCCTTTGACACACTATGGTCATCACTTAGCTCTTGCTTATCTGTAATTATCACTGACAACCTTTATATAAGGTTTTCATTCCCAATGAGTCAGAGATTTATTTCTCTCTGGTTGATGTGTTCTTTTTCCTTATCTCCACTAAACACAGTAGATATTGTCTATAACTTCTTTGTCTGTGTCTTACATTGCCAAGTCTAATGAACTAATAATTCTTTACATTTGATAAAAAGCCTTTAACTCAATTAAGGCAAGTAAAGATGGCGAAGTTGACTTACTGATTCTATTTTTGGGAATTTAAAAATGTATAAAGGATGTATAAAAGTTAAGATGAACTTAAATGTAACCAAGGACACATGCATTTGTGCTGTAGCCTATAGTATCTGTATGAAAAGCAACCCTAAGCCTCAAGGACTCATGCATTATAAGGAGAGAGACAATTAGAATAAGGTGCAACAAAATCAAGCCAATTTTATCCTAAAGCAATATTAAATTCCTTAATGGATGGAGGGCTAGATGACCAGATAATACAATATTAGACCAGCACATAAAGCACGCTTTTTGCTCTGAATGGGAAATTTACAGATGCTGCCCTGTGGATTGTGATACCACTGGACAGAGACTACCTGTCCCTGTTTCCCCATTTACTACTATCATGCTATGTTGACCCACTGTAGCCTTTAATTTATGAGAATGATAAAAATGTTCTCATCTTACTCTGCCAGAAACAAAATAAGCACTCTTCCCAAACTGAGTATCTTATTTCTGACACTCTGACCACACTACTATCTTTCTGGAAAAATAGTTGACAGTCTCTTGGTTTCTTGTTTCAGAGAGAGAGAGAAGTCATGTCATTATTTGTGCGATTCTGTGCTCCGCACATGTGCATGTTATCCAAAAAGTGTGGGAACTATTTGCCATTTTATCTCATTACTACATTACATAATTAGTTGAGAGATTTTGCACAAACATCAGCTGAGGACATTCTGTGGCAACTTTTATGGGCCCTACCAGAGTACACACTCCCGTATGAATCGACATAGTTCACAGGCAAAGCTTCGCCGCACTGATGCAAACACACATAAAAGGTACAATTACGCCCACAAAAACTGACAAGAGTCGTTCTTTTTTTAATGCAAAATACAAAGATTATGAAAACAGAAACTCTCTCTGTGTGTGTGTGTGTGTGTGTACATACTTTCCCAGTATTTCTGGCTTTACTGATTAATAGTTTGAAAAGGAAGCTGTCTGCCTGGTCATCCAAACAGTGGAAACAATGTTGGTGCGACCGCGGTGCTTCCCCCACCCACTCATTAAAATTTATTTCTTACAAAACCTTGAGCCCAAAACCTAACTGCAACAGTAATCCTGTGAGTGAAGATTGATTTGTGTCATTATCTAGTTCCTGAGATACATTTATACTTTTCTCGAAGGTCCCTGTGTTTGCCTCCTTTTTTGCCCCCACACGTCTAAGTTTCTCCCTCTTTCATCTCCATTCTTCTTCCACTTTCCCTCTTCATCCCTCCATCCCTGCCAGTACTGCTGACTGGTGTCTCCAGAGATCATGGCTGCTTTGATTTGGGGCTCAGGTTGGAGCTCAGAAACCATAGCTTAAACAAACACACGGCAACGGCCACCTCTGCACGCACACGCGCACACACCTGGAATCACTATTGCTGATTACTCCAGACTCCTAGAAGAATGAAACCAAAACAGGAATGTGCGAGCGTGTGTGAAATGAAGGTGAGTGTAGCTCACGTCAACTAATTTGACTCTTGACTGTGAATCACACAGACTTTTCCCCCTTGTTCGATCATCCACACAACCTCCTCTGCTCTGGTTCTGATTTACCAGTAGTATGTCACCCCCTCCAATCAGCTCCACCTCCTCCTTCCCCCTCTGCATGTGTGTGTGGGGAAGGCTGCAGAGCTGCATAAAGGGCCCTTTATTCCAGTCGGACAGGGAGAGGAAATCAGCTTTAGAAGTAAAAACAGAGGGAGCAAGAGAGAGAGATGGAGACCACAGGGCTGCACATCTGGAGTTATTACAAGGCTTCCTCCTGCTTGCCAAGAAAACGCCGACATTCCTGCCCTCGCTACAAAGACCATGGAGCCTCTGCTCTCCTCCAACCCCACTCCTACACAGAGATCCATCATTCAAAAACCACACATGCAACAGACGTAGACAAGCACAGACACTGGATGGAAGGGAAGAACATGCAGATGCTTATAACAAACACTTGAGAGGACAAACGCAGACGTTCCTCCCGTCTGCCCACATGCGCTTCCACCAGAAGAAGTAGACAAGCTCCCTCCCTCAACAGCCAATCCAAAAGCTCCCTTCCCAAACTTTACAGCACACATGCCAAATGAATGTGTCTCACTTCCTGTTCACCTTTGACCTTCCACTTTCTCTCAAAAAGTCAAAGAAGAAAGAAAGAAAGAAGGAAAGAAAGAAAGAAAGAAAGAAAAGAGGGAGGGAGGGAGGGAGGGAAAAAGCCAGACAGAGGGAGGGGAGAGAGGAAGAAGAGAAGAGGAGAGAGGAAAGGAAAATGGGGGGCCGGCAAACTCCTCCTCCTTCTCCCTCCATATCTCCTCTCTCTCATTCCTTTTTCTCCTTCTGTCTCCTGAAGGGGAAACTTGGTGGCCAGTCCTTTGCCACGTTGAGCTTCCAGCCGGTCCACCTTGCTTGCTACTGGAGCATCTTTTTTTTTTTTTTTTTTTTCCCATTCTCGGAAGCTTCAGAAGACAAATTCAAAAGACGCAAATGTAATGTTTGAAGGCAGCGGCGCAGTCGTATTGAACGAACTGTCCAGTGGCTGCTAGTCAGCGGAGAAGGACGCAGAAACAAACATCAGCATAGAAGAACAAAAGAAGTCAAGGGGCAAAAGAAGACTATCAAGTCGCAGGTATCTCCTCCACAAGGAAATACATCTTTCTTTCTGGATGACATGTGTCACTGATACGTAAGGTTACAGCAGGAGCAGTTGAGTCAGACGTGACTGATCTCAGCTGACCGCAACTATTCTTTAATATTTACTAACACAGATTTTCTGATGTTTTTAAATTCTAAACTCTCAATTGAAACACCTCGCTATATGTTGTGGCTTTTATTTATTTATTTTTGGCCTGAGGGTCAGCAAGGGCAGACCCACACTTAGGCTGTACAAATTTGAGTTAAATGGGGTATCGCCATGTGTATTTACTTTAACGCTTGCCTCTCATTTTCTTTATGTTGTCTGCTTTTATTGTTTTCGTCAAGTAGAAAGCAGCTTTATCTTTGAGTTGGGAAGAGTTTTTAACAGTTATACAAGTGCCAACACACAAAATTCACTTAATTAGTGATCACATTTATGCGTTTTGCCATCAGTGTGTGTGTGTGTATGGTTCATTCAAATCTGTTTTTCGCATGTTGTGGTTTTCCTTCCAGAACTTGTGCTGTGGAATGCTGCGTCTCACAGCAGGAAACAGGAGGGAATGTCACTGAATGTGCCAATCGGCGTCTGTCACCTCTGTCTAACCTTTTCTTTCCCCTCCACCTCCATCCATCCATCACTCACATGCTGTTTCTTTTCCTGATCAGCACTTTGCAGAATTCAGACTGAGCGAGCAGGAGGAGTTGGACTCAGGAGTCTGTTAATGGATTCACAGTGAGTACAGTTATGTGTGCGTGTGTAGAGAAGTGAATGTGACACCATGGATGTATGAAAAAAAAAACTTCTCCACAGTCTCCTTCAGCCGCCCAGTTCGCCTGCCCAGTGTTCAGACTACCTGTTCAGGAAGTAGTGGTTGTACAGTAGTCTGCACATTGGTTAGGCTGGCTGGGGAAACACGGGACACCACAAAAAGAAAGAGAGAGAGAGAGAAAGAGAGAGAGAGAGAGAGAGAGAGAGAGAGAGAGAGGGAGAGAGAGAGAGAGAGAGCGCTCCAGAGGGCATCTACCAGGCAAAAGCACATCAGGCTGTGGGAACACGCAGCACCACCCCTTGTTCATCTGGACAAGGCCAGGCACAAGCCTATATAAAGTAACCAAAGGCCCCACCACAGAGGCCGGGCCCTCGTCTGGCTTGAATTTATGAAAGACTGACACATTATTCTTTAAGCTATAAAGACACAGAAAGTTATAGTTTAAATGTCTTTTTTTTTTTGTATGGCTGTTTTTTTTTAATCATTAAACTAAAAGTGAAGCAAAAATTGTACAAAGAAAAAAGCTGAAATAAAGATGTATAGAACTCTATCTGGATTTGTTTCTATTTTCTTCTACAGAAGGTTTCGTGGTGACACAGAAATTATGCACCAAAAAAGGGAAAATGACACAAACACGACGAATATGAAGAGATCGTATAAATATACAGTACGTGGTGGCTGAGTGGCATTCTCAACATATTGTTTATTTTTCTACCAAAACCAAACGATATAACTCAGAACTGAAACCGGGGGGGAAAAAAGATCAACCACACAGGGGAAAAAAAGGAAGAGTTATTCAAAAAGATAAGTAAAACATGGAGTAAACCCCCAGCGTCACACTGCAAAATGTACAATTACGTCTCTGCCTTCCCTGCATCAATTTGTGGCAGCTTTACCTCAAATGACTATGTAACGTGTAGAGAGGCAGGAAGCCTCCCTAAAAAAATGTTGAAAGAGCAGCCACTCTGTCATTGTCTGTTCGCCAGTCTTTGTATAGAAGAAAATGGTTTGTGGCTTGAGTATTTGTAAGTGACATCATGTGAAACTTCACCAGTTTAGCTCGACCCCATGTCTCGTTTTCCATTATGATTTCTTTGCCCCGGCTTGACCAGGGACCACAGTTTGTCTCCGATACAGCTCATCTTTGATAAAATGAACCCACTGCTTATGCCTTTCTGAACCCTCAAATACACAAAAGCAAAGTAGAGGGCAGAAACATTCACATGGTGTCCCATCACAAAAAGATCACTGCAGGAGTGAAAACCACAAACCAACCTCTTTCCATTTACAGCCCTGCCACTGAGCCCACCATGTTTTTTTAAATGTTTTTATTTTTTTTTCAAACATGGTCACTGCTCCAGGAGTATGCACACACCCATACATGAAGTGCACACACAACCAGATGCTGCGTAGCAGGCATGTTTCTTGTGAGTGCATTTAAAGCAGCAGTCTGCTGTTTCCCCCAGGATGTTTACAGCTGGGATCACCAGGCAAGTCTGGCTTTCTGGCAGCTTTACAGCAGGAGCAGGGAAACCCAGGCACACACACACACACATGCTGAGAGCCAAAAGGGCAACCAAAGTCTATACACCCCATAGCCACTAAAGCACAGAAGAGTCATACCTGCCAATAAATCCTTTGCCTGTGTCGCATTTGTGAGCAGGAAAATGTTACATCTACTACATGCAGGGATACATGATACAGTACAGTCAGTTGAGTACAATACAATACACTTTATTGTTCCTATGGTGACGTTTGTTTGGTGCTCAGTGTTGAGTATAACTTTATAGATCTGATTATGAAAACATAACAGTTAACATCATAGTCCTCCAACCCTCCTTAACCGGTTTCCCCCTCCATTATTACTGAACATCTCACTCGCTCTCTGTGTTTCTCCCTGCTTTGGGGAAGCTTTTAGCCTGATTCAAAGTATTGGCATGTCCTGTGGTAATACAGACCAGAAGGTTTATGGAAACACACACACACACACACACACACACACACACACACACACTAACCAAAACATCCTGGCACCACTAGTTAGGGTTGAAAGTTATTATTAGTGTCTGGTGTGTGTGTATGTGCGTGTGTTGCCAGAGTACGGTGAGGGTTTTCCCCATGACGACAGGCGACCCATAAGATGGCACTGTGCTGTTTTGTGAGTCAGTAAGAAACATGTATGAAATTGCACAAAAAAGATGCACAAAAGCAGTTTGTCTCAGCAGTTTTGTGCCATGAATCTAAATATAAATCTGTTTTCAGCTTTTTATCACCTGTGTTGATCTTGGCTTGTACTTGACCAGGTGCTCTTATGTGCATAAGCCCCCATGAGTATGTTACTCTCGTGTGTGTGTCTGGACTACATAAAATGTTAAGCATGGATAGGAAACATAATGGAACATTTCTTTTTTCTTTCTCCTTTTCTCATTCTTTTCTTTTTGCAGCCTTGGCTCTGAGCTTAAACGCCATCACGGCGTGTTGGTTTTGGGTCTCCCCCACACCCTCATTTTTTCCATGTTCAAATAAATATACAGTACAAGCGGGAAGGTGCGGATGGAGGGATGGGACGGAGGAGAAACAGAGGTTGACAAGGAAAGTTTGAGACAGAAAGAGAATGGGCAGATGGTGACCTGGATAAAGAAGAGTTTTCCCCTTGGTTTTGGGGTGGATTTTGAAATGAGAGGAGAAAAAAGGGGTAAGGAGAAAGAATATGAAAGTCCACACCAAGCCTTTACCCTTTTCTCCCATATTCTCCCCACTTTCTTTCCTTTCACATGGTCCTTGTTACTCCTGCAGCTAACCAGTTAACAAAAGACACTCCTGTCTCCTCCCCTACAAACCAGTCTGTCTTGCTCTGTACCCTCTCTTTGAAATGAAATAAGTTTATTGGAAGCAGCTTGTGTGTGTGCGTGTGTGTGTGTGTGTGTGTGTGTGTGTATGATTGGGAACAAGGAAGGGGGCTCTGGTATGCACATGTGTATGCCAGCTTTGGTGTCTGACATGTTGGGGGGTCTTGCCTTTTTGGAAAAGTCCTTCTCACTAATACACACACACACACACAAACACACATTTGCGCAGCATTCAAAGTGAAGACACTCATAGACATTCACAATACATTCCCTAGCCCCTTACCCTAACCTTAACCTTTACAACTAGACGCCTAACCCTAACCCTAACCTTGTTAGTCTTAACACTGATAATGCCCTTTAAATATGTGAGGACCAGCCATAATGTCCTCACTCTGTATGATTTATACGATTGTTGTTCCTCACAAAGTCACAAATACAAGAACACACACACTCATACACACACACACACACACACACAGCCTCATGTCAGCGAGTGTCTGTGGTTAAGGCCTGGAGACAATAAGACTGTGGCTACCTCCTAATGGCTCTGCAAAGCACTATGGGACGCCACTTTGACCAGTCGGCCCAGTAACAAAGCAAGTTGCCAGTCAGTTGATTTGGAATATATTCCTTCCTTGTTTCTTTTCCAGAAAATGGAAAAGAAAAACTCAAGGGAAAGCTGGTGAAGAACAAACTGAAGTAATTCTCCAGGTGTTGTCGTTTGTAGGAAAACATGATGCTCGTGTTACAAAATCATGCATAGAACTCTCAGGTTGTGCGGTTCAAAGGAAGATTTGTCACTCTTGTAGTAATAAACATAAACTGAGGATTAAAGGTCAAAAATGAGTGAATGAGCCATCATTCATGCAATCAGTAACACCTGTCAAAATGATGTGAAAAAAGCCAGTGACCTTTGTTATTCATACTGATGACGTGTTTATGCTCTTTATTCTCAACCCTAAATTTGCCAACATGATAGTTGTCAAATTTAACCAAATATTTGTCCAGGGGAACAAAAATGAGTCTGAACTTTGTGAAAGAGTACAACCACTAATTCTCAATTTACTGATATTACACAAAGGAATTATTACAGGCATATGTGTCAGCATAATATAATGTATAATGACAAATTTGTTAGAATTTGTAGGCTATACCTACTTTAAAACAAACAACACGATGTCTGTCATGAAAAATGTAATTTTTGTAGAAAGGAGAGAAAGGGGAACATTTGTCTTTGAATGACCTGTTAACAGAAAAGCGAAAGGGAACATAAGAGAACAGCCATCTCACCTCATCATCCTTGTACCAGGACAGAGACTCGGCTGTGAGGACAAACCAGTACTCCTTGGCTCCTCCTTTCATGATGCCAATGTTGTTGATGGTGAGCCAGCCTTTCCTGATCACCTGGGTAAGACACGGACACACAGATCAAGAAAAACAAATTATAAATAACAACCAGTAGGGTAAATGAATCCATCCATCTACTTCCCATGTTCTGTACATGTTACAAACTTCACATCACATCGTCAGCCTCCTTACGTATCACACATACTGTACAATAAAATATAATAATGCCTCTGCTGCTGCTATAGTAGCTAAGAAGCAATTCCTATAATAAACAGTGGAACTCACCTACATGGCTAAAAACTTTTTTTTTTTCTGTTCCACATTTCATTCTCTCCACCACACAGACACTATGGAGACAAGCAGTACTTGGTGCGCAAATTATTTACCTTGAACCGATCGTTAACTCCTCTCTCAGGCTGAATGAAAATGTGGAGAAAACATTATAAAGCTACGCCAACGCATGGGCCATGAGAAGGTTGCAGGGGGGTCAGCAAGCAGGGTGAAGGCGAGGGATGAACAACTACAACAATTTCAACCTCCTAAAACCATACAGTAAAATATGCAGTGCTCGTCCACTATATGTGCTTTCTGAATTAAAGTAATAATACATAAAGCTGCAGTGAATGACTCCTGGGGATTTCTGTTGTTGTTGTTCATGTTACTATTCTGCCTCTTAGTTTTGTGACCAGCAATTATTCTACGTCCATCATCAGCATACAAATAGTAATAAAAAGGGTTCTGTCATGCAGTACTATCAGACCTGGCTGTGAGAGCAGAGTAAGGAAGCGTCAAACTGCTGAACAGGACTGGAATTCACTTCTGAAAGTTTCAGTGGGCACTCCTGTGTTTTCAGTCATACTCCAAACCTGTTTGCAGCTGTCACGCTTTACTAGCACAATGTTGCTGTTGCCTCCATCTGTCTTGACATGTAACAAATCACCTCCTGTGTGTTGCACACGAATGTTGTCGGGCGACACAAGCTCTAAACACTGCTATCCTGAGAAACACAGAGGATCCTGTGAAGCTGATGGTCTTAATCGGCATTATGTGAAGTCATTTGACAATGGTTTAAATAAAAAAACAATGTTAAGCACTACAGTTTCGACTGAGGAGGCTTAATCCGAGTAAATCAACTTCCTCGAGTACTGTTTTTAGATCAATGAACAAGAATTCACACAGAAAAATAGCAGAATGTAGAAGTATCCTCTAAATAGAAGAAAAACTGTGTTTGGTTAGGAACGTATGACAATGCCACAGTTATACAATTGCCTCAAGCCTGTTTGTTTCTACTACATTAAGATAGAAAGATTTAATAAATTCCTAAAACAGCTGGATTCTGTTTCCAGTTGGGGATTGGGTGCAATACAGAAACTGTATATGCAATGGACTAACAATAAACTTATGGTATCCAAAAAATGCAAATAAAAACAACATACAATAACCTCTTTTTTTGTTTGCAGATGATAAAAAACAAACAAAGGATAAAATAAATATATACCATATGGAATCTCTTTTGGTGTGCCTGGACTTGAATCAAAGAGACGGTTTTGTGGTTCTGAGCAAAACGTGGCTACTTATCACACTTTAAATCATCTTATATAATGATAAATCAATAATCTGGAGTTTATATATATATATAATTTCAGAGTTTTAAAGGATCCCACAGTTTTGAGTACAGAAGTCAGGCAAGAGTTAAGTCAGCTCAGAGAGCAGAAGCCCACAAGGTCTTAAAGGGTCAATTACAGCCATTTATAAACAGGAAGTGAAGATCCCCACTATGTTTACAATGTGCCCCTAACCTATGACCCTAATCTGGGTGGCTATTATGACAACCATGGAGGTGAAGTATGTCTGCCGTACTGCAGGTTTCTGCAACTGCTCAGAAGGAATTGTTAGGAAGAAGCAAGGCAGATAAAGTCCAGTGGTGAGTGTGAGTTTCATTACTGTTTTCAATACAGGAAGAAAATTATCTTTACTCCTTTTATCTACACTTTAGTAGTAATTTTCTCTCTCTCTCTTTATCTAGTTCAAACAACTGCAGAATAACAGCCCACAGACTGTTATAGTATTCTGGTTTGCCGGTTGAAGCTAACCAGGATACTAAATGGCCACCAGGGGCTAAAATGAAGTCAGTTCTGGAAATGATGTTGCCATTTAGAGGAAAGAATGGCACAAATCTTTTTTTTTTTTTTTAACTCATGTCTCTTCAAAATTATTGGACATTTTGGGAAAAGTTGATTTCCTCTAATGGTTATGATTAGGGTAAGTATTTAGCATTTCTCAAGCACATAAATATAAATCTATCTATCTAATGTCCTGCATTGTTTATTGTCCTAATGGGTACAAAAGTCAATGGAACGTAAAAATATTAAGGGGGTAAAGAGCTCAGATTGTTCTTGGGTGGACACAGCCATTCAAAAATGGGAAGCAGCCAAGCACCCTCACTACAGCAACCTCTACAGGAACCTATCTACAGGAGCATGAAGCTCTTTTCATACACACATGCACATCCACACATTCATCCATTTCCTACCAGTCATTCATATGTATGTGTTACCGCCCGCCTTGTCCTTACACCACTGCAGTGAGTGAGACACTTCTAAATACCTAAGGCAACCTATGGCAAATTATATTTTGAAGAAAATGAAAGTAATTTTTTACCATTAATAATTATAGCTGTGACCCAACACAAATTAAACTCAGATGCAAACACATGCATGCCACACATATGCAGAGTATCAAAAGATGAGCGCATATGTATGATTACAGTCTACCTGCAGACATGCACAGAAGTCACACACACACACACACACACACACACACGCACACACATACACACACACACACACACACACACTACTCACCATAATTTCATCCTGGAGGAGCAAAACCACAGAGAGAAGGAAGAAAAGAAGATACAGCACAGGAAATGAAAAATAGAGCAAAGGACAATTAAAATTAAATGAATAAAAGCAGAAGATAAATAATACCCGAAATCTTCAAAACGTAGAACAGAAATCATAAAATTCAACAGGACGGGCAATTTATAAATAAGCAAAATTGTCATGAAATCTTTGGTTCAGTGGCAGAGAAGGTAATTTTCCAACTGCAAGGTCATGGTTGGATCACTGGCTCTATTGGTCTACACATCAGTGTATCCTGTTTAATCCTCCTTCTCCTGGTTCACCGGCTATACTGTGTACATGTGTTGTATGAATGTGTGTGTGTGAATGGGTGAATACCAACATTGTCGTGTAAAGTGCTTTAAATAGTCATCAAGACTAGAAAATGCTACACAAATACCGGCCATTCATTTGTTTGTATGAAAAAAAGTCACATTGTTACGATCCAAACCTAAAACCTTTGATTTATCTCAAGTGTTTGATTTGACTTCATTTAGACTTTCAGTTTCCTGATATGGTTTCTTTTCTTTTTTTTACTGGTGTTGTGTTTTTGTCCTTTTGGATTTCCTGTTTTATTTTGACACATCCTGGTTCAGTTTGATACTGATGTCACGTTATCACTCCCTGGTCTGCGTTCCTGCCTTTTTGATTACCTGTCCCGCCCTGAATAGTTTCACCTGTGTCTTGTTGTCGCTCCCTTCCCAGTGTGTATATATACTCAACCCTTTTCCCTTCATTCTTTTCCCTTCAGTTTGTCTGTTTTGCTTCTAGGTTGCTCCTCGTGTCCTGTTCCCCCCATGGTTTTGATCTGTGTATGTTTTTTTAACTTTACTCCTGTTCCCTTTTGCTTTAGCCTGTCTTCTTTTTGTTTACTAAAAGCATTTTTTTAGCTGCAATTACCCCTGATTTGTGACTTGGGTCCCATATCACCCACCTTGACACACACTATGTAAGATTGTCCATCTTTACCTTTATCGTGACATGGATCAACGCTTTTCAAACATTTTCTGTTAATAAAAGGACAGACTTTGAGGATTATGACACATTTTGAAATGCTCTCCTTTCGATTCTTGCTGTCAAGGCTTTTGACGTGAAAACGTCCATGCATGATATTCTGTGCCTCTCAAGATTCTGTTGTCCATTAGTGTTTGCGCTGCATTTGCGAGTGCACTGTAAGAGCTGCATTGTGTGTAGGATGTGGACTGTTGCCCAGGGTAACAAGATACTGTGTAGCTGTGCTACATTTAGCATGCACAAAACGGAGAGCTAAGTGCTACCAGAGTGAAGCCTCGGGGGGGAAAAAACTGCATGGAGCTCAAAAATCATGTTTAGGGGCCGACAGACGAAGCAGATGGATTCAGGACAGACTCGTGTTCCTGCAGATTAAAGTAACCTGAAGAAAAGGACACGGCTCCGTGCCATTACAATCTACAGTGAACAGGTCTGCATGGATGTGATTAAAGTACCTGGTTGCCGGCTGCCTTTTTCTTGTTCATTTGGTTGATCCTCTGCTGAGCGCTGCACACACAAAAAAAAAAAAAAAAAAACCATCATCACCATCGTCACCATCATCATCATCACATACTGCGGTCTGACCTCAACCAGCACATGTCAACAATAAACTTATACAGCTGCTCTGGATTAATACTCTCTCTCTCTACTATTGGACAAAACAATAACTTACTTAGCAAAGCCAATAAAGTCCTCATGGTTGGTGTTCATGTAGGACAACTCGATGTCTATCATCAGCAGCACCTGAACGGAGAGACAAAGAGGGAGGTGTGAAAAAGAAACTAAAATGCCCATACGTTTCCTATTCACTCATATTAAGGAAAACTGTATCAACTTTTAAATTGCTCTAGTGATCTATGTTTCTGTTTGTAGAAAAAGTAGATGTTCTAGTAAAGACTGGAGCGATATATACGAGTTAATGGCCTGCTTTGTTGTGCATTAAGTCCTTCTTAAACAATCATACGAAGCTGCGATCATTATTTATCATCTATGTTATATATATTAGGGCTGATTGATATTAGGGAAACATTCCATGTGTGATACTGTAGTTGAATGTTGCAGTGGCAATATGACATAGATGAGTGACCTAGCAGACACTTGTGAAAAATGCAATGCATTATTTCTTTTCCAACAGCATGGTTTTAGTTAAGTACTTTGAACATCCCCCAAAAGTGATGCTGCTCCAACAATTCCTCAGCTCCACTCTGATCACAAACCCTGTTAGTGTATATGAAGAACAGTATTTCTGATTTTCCTCCAAGTACCACCAGGGGAAGCTCAGCGTACCACTGGTGGAACACGTACCACTATTTGAGAACCATGGTTTTAAACAATTCTCTCCTCATTTTGCTGTCCACAAAGTAGTTTGGGTGTGAGGGGAGGTATGTAATGTACGTTAGGCTGCTATATTGGTAAAATTATTAAAAAAAAACAAATGTCTGCCTTTAATTAAATTAAATTAAAATGCAGTATTTATTAAGTTCAAGGAGTTGTTGCAATATGTACATATATCTTTAACAATTTGTATAAAGCATTTGTATACATTTGTTTTCTATATATAGCATGCAGTTCTACAGCGTATGTCGTTTCTGTGTGTTACCTGGCCTTTAGTGCGACTTTCTCTGTCTCTGATGTGCTGAGTGACAATTCTCTCCATCTCCTCCCGTAGCATTGGATACTGAGCCAGCTGTCACCACAGAGATTAGTAGGTAGGTGGAAGGAAAAGCCAAACAAACAAACAAAAAAACTATTGCAACACGCACACACATACACACTGTCACAAAGTAAACCACAAAATGACTCATCTTGCTGAACCACAACGCATAGTTCCACCAATAAGTACAACAAAAATATTACAAAGACACAATTAAACATGTTGTGTTGTGGAGTTTATTCCAGACTTTGCTCTACTCTCTGCATATCCTGACCAGCGACTGCATTTACTGTATGTCACTAGATTTTAAATCCAAACGCCATTGGACAAAAGCAAAAGAGAAGCGCCAAGTCTCTAAAACTGCCACACACACACAAAAATTATAATAAGTCATGTTCCTGACAAATAAAGCTTCTTTTTCCCAGCACACTGTGGGTCTTTTTTCCATGAGCTCATTGTAAGCCCACGAACGCAGACGCAGTTGGTGGGCTTCCAATGTGACACAAACACATTTGGAGAAGTGTGAGGAGGGAAGGCAAAATCAAAACCAAAATCACAGGGCAAGAAGAAAAATACACAGATTTCTTGCAAGTTGCAATGCATCTTTCATGTCTGTCAGATGAATTTAGGAGTGAATGGATGTCAGTGAGCCTCCTTCTGTTTCCCAAGTTGATTCACAGCCTCCTAGTTTGGTCCAGTTACAGAGCAGAGGACGCAAATGAGGCAGAGATGATTTATAATAATGGGTCACTCTGTTTGAGTGAATGTCAGGCCAATTACTTGCATTAAAACTTGGTCATCCATGAGGTCATCCAAAGTCAAAAATGGAAGAATATGGTGCAGATCTGTAAACCTTTAGTTTCTCTTGATTTTGTGTTGAACTCTGACCAAAAGTGATATTCAAAATAACAAAAAGATAAACAATAGAAGATATTTTTCTGTTTCATAGCTGTTGCTAATCACATCCATTATGGCTCTCTACCTTGTTTATATTATTTGTAATACTTGTATTTACAGTAAAACTTAAATGGCAGCTGAGAAAAAGGTCCACTCTACTTTTTTTGCAATATAGTGCTATATATTTGCTATATTTCTTTACATCCTCTTGTCTAAAACCCCCAAAGTATGAATACAGTATATGTATCTTATTTTATTTCTTTTACTATAAAGCTAGTGTTTAAAAAAAACAGTATATAAGAGTGCTAGAGTTATATATAATATTATATTATAATATTTGTTGTTTTTTTCCCCAAAATTGGTAATTGTCAATGCTCTACTGATAGCTGGTGACAATAATGGTCATACTAGGAGGGGGAGGAGGAGGAGATTTTTCATTTCAACTTTAGAAATCTGGATCTCATTAAAAACACTGTGTAAGAATAGTTCGTCTAGAACTGGAGGAAATGTCTAGAACTGGAGGAAATGTTTTCAACTTGGTAAGCAGTGAGGAGAGACTTGATTAAGAGTATCTGTGAATTCATGTGATGACGATAAATTCATGGTTTACACATTTTGTGATTTCACATCAACGCTGATAAAAAAAAAACGTGAAAACCATGAACAAGACACTTTTACTCAGAACAGAACAAAATGAAACGCAACTTAAAACGACAGAATTTGTGATGCTAGGAAGGTGCATTGTAACTTGAAGGCTGAGAGAGGCTGCTGAAATGTTCAGGGTCGGCAATTTGACACAGAAACACAACTTTGGCAGGAGAGAAATATTTGTTTCGTAATTTGAAAATAAAAGGCAGCAGGCAGAGACTCACATTGATTCAGACTGACATGCAATGGAGAGGAAGAGCAGCAGGAGCAGGGGCTGGGGGAAATGGGAGTTTGAGGAAGACTTCAATCTGACCCCTTTGTGGATTTTCCCAAACATTGTATGTTAAAATACAATATCTTTAAATACAGTATGTCTCTGAAAGTGAAGCCAGGATAAAAGTGCGACAGAGTGAAGAGAAATCCAAAGGAGGTCACGCTCTCATTAGGAATTTGCTTTGGGAGGAAGCAGCAGGTCCAAACAGTTAGAGAATGAGAGAATGAAGAGAATGAAAACAAAAAAAGAGAGAAATAAAGAAAAGCTAGAGGTGTGTCGATTAGTCAGGAAGTGGAACTACACAACCAGTCACTCCATTATTAAATCATATGCCAACAAAGACAGAAATAAAATAAGACTAAAACGTAATTAAATCCAAACATTTTTAGACAAAATTAGGTCAGAATATTACAAAAAAAAAGTCTAACATGCAGTTTTTTTATACTATATTATAAGAGAAGGCCAATAACTGACAGAAGACTAACTTTAACAAAGTTAAATCAAAATGCAGGTTACACAAATAAAATCTACATTAAGGACAGACCGATAACCACTGTCTTTGGCCACATATTTTTAAGGGAATGTGATTTTGCTATTTTCTGGTTAAATCTGTTTCTATATGAAAAACACATGATTCTCTGTTTTTTACATAAATGATCATGGACATAATGTTGCTTTTATCCACTTTTATTCAGGTATTTAGATGATTGTGACGGCCACCTAATGTTTAAAGTATGATCAAAATTTTAGATTCGGTTTGGTTAACATGGTAAACAGTAGATTTCAAGGATATGTAATTGTTATTAGTAAATGGTTTCAAAAGATATATTGAGAGGATAAACTGGCCTAGCTTACCCGAGTTTAGTTTAACGCATGTGGAAGTGGGTTTGTTAGTCCAGTTGACTATATCTACTCTCTTGAAGATACAATGACCTGAATGAGGTCAGGCCAGCCTTTGTTTAAAGCGGCTTGACAGTAACAACAGTCTATTCTAAAATTTCAACATAAAGATCAATCTTAAGTTAAAACGTTTTCATGGATACCTGGATTAACACAGAGCTCCTAAAGTCCCTGAAATGTTTATTCTTGTGCACACAGAATATTATCATAACGAAGCATCCCGCATCAGAAAGGCTAACATGTTCATGAATATAGAGGGGGAAACTAGAAGCACTTGGGGAGCGCAGACCTCCACCAAGCAATGATCAAGAGTTTTTCAAAAAATTCCTGGATCCAGACAGCGATCTGGATCACCCCCAAAATCTAATCATCTGTTCCTCTTCCCATTACATACTATTCATCAAAATCCGTCCATAAGTTTTTGAGTTATTTTGCTAACGGACAGACAGACAAAAACAAATGCTGGCAAAAACATAACCTCCTTGGCTGAAGTAACTTTTTAAATTATGGATACCAACCAAGGTGTGGTCGGGGGATTTTCCCAAGTCCCACACCTCACCTGTCAAGTCGCTCTGTACTAATGTTGCTAGTGTATTCATCTGGTATTGTTCACTAAAACAAAACCTGTCTTACTGATATTCTGTCCGCAGTTTCATTCAAACAATTCATAAATAAGGCATATGCACACATAATTCAAACTCACTTAAGAAAAACAGTTTAGGCTGTTCCTGTGGTGTGTTTATTACACCGACATGTTCAACATGTCTATTAAATATCTTTGAAGATTAAGAAAAACTATCTGGGACTTAAGGAGCTCTGTAAATCATCATGTTGCTTACTAGCACATTGAGGTTACATAATAAATGTTTGGATTTTAATTGTAAATTAATAGACACATTGTTCCACATTAACTAAAGGGATTGTTTCCTCATGTGTATAAATATATTTAAGCCATCTAAATCCCTAAAAATGTATGTCAGTGACAACTTTTAAAAACTGTTTATCTCTATGTTTATGTTGTTGTCTGGAAAAAAATCTCCAGCCATCGGTCCACCCATATCTGTGCATTTAACAAGATAGTCAATGTGTCTGGTTCTCTTTTGGTATTTTACCTTTTGACTACACTTTTGAATGGTGAAGGTGAGTTCGCTCACCACCATATCTATACACTTCAGTGTGGGCTCCTTCAGCTTTTGGATCTGCTTTTTCACTATGGCCTCAAAGGCCAGGTCAGGGGTGAACAGCCCCGTCCTGTAGGGATAGGCAGTCAGCACAGGGGAGAGGAGTGAAACAAACAGAAAGTGGAAGGAAAAAGAGGTTGAGAAACGAGAGGGAGAAGAAAGAAATGAAGAGTTTTCACAAAATATGAAGAGGTAGAGAGGAATAAAAGCAAAATAAGTGAAAATAATGGAGAAAGAAGGGGATAATACACGTAGAAGATATATTTAAAAAAAATGGAAATGGAACAGAGGAAACTGCAGATTAAAAGAACAAGGAGAAGTGTGGGGGGAAAAAACAGCAAGTGAGACATTTGGTTTCCCCTGAAGCCATTCTAAAACAGGGCAGGACTGGAGTGTCTCTCTCTATCAGCAGAGAGGAAAGATAAGAGATAGAGAAAGAAAGAGAGAAAGCTCCCAGCCTGCACAACACCACCAGCCAAAATATCTAAGCCACGCAACTGTGAGACCACAGCAATGCAACACCCACGCTCAGCCATGGTGACCTGATCTGCCCAGTGCTGATCATGGACTTTCTCTGTTGACAGCAATTCACACATCAGCTTTTATTCTGAAGGTGCAGGGCCAGAAAGGATATGAAGTGCAAAAGAGGGAAAGCCCATCCACTTATTCATTTCCACCCATCCCTCTGTCTTCTCTCACTTCTAGTCATAAAATGTATGATCCCAGGGCCTCTCAATTGTAGCAGTACAACTGTTAAAATTGTTTGGTCACAGTTTGGATAAAGATTACTGCTCTTTCACTCGGCCAAACTCACAGGCTTCTGTTTCTGTGAGCGTCACCCCGAGGCCTTTGAACCGCAGTCATCACGGCTCGTGTCTGCTGCAGGTGCACAGCTGTGGTCTCACACGCACCACGAGGTCTGAAGGCTGAGGTCATCCACTATGGCTGCCAGCGAGACTCAGTGATTCACACAAGATTTTGTAAACAAGTGTAGCCTTTTGTCTCAGTCTGTGATCAACTCTCAAAGCGTTCTTAAGAGGCATGGCGTCACAGATATTTCTGAGACAAAATTACAGCAAAACAGAAAGGACGTAGCTTCAGGAAAACCAGTTAAAACATAACAATTAACTTGGTAATAAAACATTTTGTTTCCTCATTAATAGGATTATAAGAGTCAGTGGCCATAATTTAAAGTCTCAACATTAGGGTCCATCAACAGATACAATGTAATATTATTTGTATGCTGTGTCCTTCATCTGAAAGCAGGTTCTGTCAAGCAAAACTATCAGACAAGATGTGTCTATCCTGTCAAACTGCTAAACAACCAGTAAATTCACTTGAAGCCTGAAACTTTTCTTCTTCTACACTTCTTTGTGTTTTGTCAAACTGTTTGCAGTTGTTTTACTATAGCAGCATATTTTACTTTTGCCTCCATTATTGCTGTACAAAGAGCCCACAGTGGGACTACCTTTTTTCTGTAAGTCCAAAATCTCATCTTCATTTTCATTTATGTAATTTGACTTACGATCTCACTAATATATCCAGAATTTTAAAAAAAGAATGATGAACTCATTTCTTTTTCTTTCGGATTCTTCCTCTTTAAGGGTCGCCACAGCAGATCACATGTGCGTTCCGCATATTTGATTTGGTACAAATTTTTTATGATGTGGACCCTCCCCCCATGGCTGGAGTCAATTTAGAGTGTGAATTTAAATCACTGGTGAGCAAAGGGATTTGGGTTATCTTTCTCAGATGTACCCAACCCTCCAGTTATAAGCTAAGTTCCCTTTCCTTGAGGCCATGGGCTACCCAGGGAACAAGAATGCAAAGAAGAAAAATAATAAAGCTAATGAATTACTTTCTTGCTGGCAGAAAGTGACATATTATTTAAAATCTGATTCATGAACAAATTCTCCGCCTCTCATTTGGCAACCATATTTTGATGACAGCTCAGCCTTCACACTGGTTTTCTTCAGCAACAGCTTGTTACGATGACCAGCCTGTCCGGCCAAACCTGTCCAAAGCAGTACAACAGGCAGGCAGGCAGACATACTGCAGCCCACCCTGCCACTCCACATGTCCCCCTCGCTGTCCAACAACAGCAGGGTCTGGAGCGAGCCAGGTGGCTTCAGTAACAGGGAATAAACAGCAGAGGGACTTTGCAGACGAGGGATGGAAAAAAAAAAAGTGCCGTCCACCGATTACTGTTGTTTTTTTTACCTTCTTGGTACACTGCCTAACTGTATTGACTAGCTCAGAAATGACCATGTCCACACATTTGGTGCACGGCTCTTTAATCTTCCCAATCTGCCTTTTCACAATGGTCTCAAAAGCCATGTCCGGGGTGAAGAGGCCAGTTCTGCCCAGCAGAGAGAATGCCACCCACAGGGCCAAAGAAAAAAAAGAGGGTGATGGAGAGAAAGAAAGGAGGGAGGAGGGTTGGGTAAAGAGAAAAGTGTTAATTGTAAAGAATTCATTTCTGAGCTTTTACCCCCAAAACATAAACAAACTAGAAACAGAAATGAAGAGGAAACGGAGTACAGCTGAATAATTACGAATTTTCAAATCAAAATCACAATTTGAAACAAAGTAAATAACAATGGCTCAAATTTAATTATTACATTTTTGAATGTTTCCTTTTTTTTCCAGTGCAAATGATCAAATATAAGTCAGAAAAAGTTTATATCTTTAAGTTGTTATCCTTGAAAAAGAATAAAGATTAGTTACTATTTTGGTGATGACATGCTACATCACATTTTAAATCAAAATCATAAATCATAAAATCAAAAATTATATTGCAAATTCAAACGTTAATGTCAATATAAAAATCCTATATAAAATCAAAATAAGATCTTTTCCCCAAATAGTTCAGCCATCGAATGGATCTCTGGAAACAGTGAGAAAGCAACGGAATTTTTATAGCAACTCTTCAGTTTTTCCATAGCAACTAGCCAGCCAATTTTTTCATTTTCATTTAAAACACTATTAAGAGTTAGTAAGTTACTTTTAACCAGTTGATGAATTCTCCAATAGAAAGCACATTAATTTAAGTATTAATTATGTTAGACTTTTTTCCAGTGCAATCAGTATTGGCACAAGTACACAAGTATCCAGTCACTGGAGGAATTGCATGAACATAAAACCAATCCAATGATTCAAATTATCTTTGATCAAGCTTAAAAAAAACACCAAATGGCTGTTCATAATGGGTTCATTTAAAAAACTAAAAAAGTATACAGGTATTTAATGATACTTTAAGGTACTTAAAGAATCTCAAAGTGCAGGATTTCACCAACCGGAGCAACAAAAAGTAAAATAATACAACTATTAATGCTATCAAATCCCAAATGTCATCATTCTTGGTGCACTAATGCCATTAGTAATGAACAGAGCACTTGTGCCAAGTCTACAGGTCTTGCTTATTAAAGGCGCCAAAGTCAGTTAAGTGTAGCAGAAGTGAGTGGAGAAGGAGAGACAGAGATAAAGTGAAGGGTGGGGGGGGAGAAATGGAGGGCGGACGTGCCTGATGCCGTGAATGTTCTTGATGGCATAGCTGATCTCCTTCCGCAGCTCCTTCTCATCAAACTCCATCTGAAAAACACAGGCCACAGTGTTGTCATTTTGCACATTTATCCTGTTTAACTCTTCCCTGTCTCTGTATTCATTCATTTAAAAAGCCAGCATGATAAAATCAATGCTTGAATCCCATAATGTTAAGGATTATGAGGTGATGACAAACAGTCCAACCTACTGACATCTCTATGTCCATATTTTAAGAATAGGCAAATCATACATCTAATTGAATTAATTTAAAAGCTAAAATGTAAGATGGAGCTTTAAGGGACGTATATGTAGCATCATTCCTTGTCAATACTGCATATACTGTCTATTAGCATACACACGTCGATAAAATTGTTGGTACCCTTCCATTAAAAAAGAGAACAATAAACCCACAACAGTCACTGAAATAACTTGAAACTGACAAAAGTAATAATACATAAAAATCTACTGAAAATTGACCATTTTCTGTGGTTCCGCAGAATCATTTTAAAAAACAAACTAATGAAAGTGGTCTGGTCAAATATACTGTAATGGCCTCTAGAAAAGACAGAAAATAACTTGACCAATAAAATGTCAGACAATTTAAGACTGCGTTTTACTCTGTAGTAAAAATCTGACACAAAACACTCAGAGCAATTGTGTCTAAAAGTGTGTTTAAAGTGTCTGACCCAATCATAATCTCACATTCACATTGAGTTATACATTTCATAAGCTGCCGTTAAAAGTAAAAACAATTATAGGAACCACAGAGATAGAACACATACAGCCTTTTACTGCTGCTTTTATTTTGGAAATGCTATTCAGGCTTTTCCCCAAACAGATTACAGGAAATAAGATGGTCTCAAATGCTTTTATAAGTTGTAGTTTATCACTTATTAAAGGCAATGCACTTATCTTTTTCTTATTTTTGAAGCATGTATTAAAACACATGGAGCATAATAATATTTCTAACAGACACTGGGGTTTTCTGTGTTGTGAGCCAAGCTCCTGGTCATAGGAAACAACTTGCTCTGCCTTCTCTGTGGGAAACTGATGCAGTATTTTTGCAGGCTCAGTCAAAGACAGTGAGTTTTATATCCTCAGAGGGAGGGTGAGGGAGGACAAAAGAGGAAGATGAAAGAGGTCAGGGTGAGGTAAACAGCTAGAGAAGGTAGATGAGAAGGTGGACAACAGGCTCCAAGTAAAGATAATGTGAAATTACTATAAAGGACGTAAGATGAGATGAAACAAGGATGCACATCATGATTGCTGAGCTGAATCTTATGTTAAAGCAACCTGGAAAATTGGCAGATTTAAAAAGGTTCAGGAAGAAATAGGGTTACATGAATTGTGTGACACTGAGAATGAGTCACAACATTCTTCTGCGTTGCAAACCTATACTGAATGAAATGTCTCGTCAAAAATCATAAATATTCTGGTACTGATTTTGGGTAGTGGTATTATTCTTCCTATGTTTGGCCCTTGTGAAGTGAAACAATGCAACATCATTTGTATCCTGCATCCTTTGACTGAAAATGGGCTCTGTCACGCAAAACTATCAGACCTGACTGCATGAGGAAGTGTTTTGTGTGTATACAGCAACAGCACAGGGCAGGTGGGGTTATGCTGATATTAGCTGAATAACCAGGTTTTTTGAGGAGTATTGTTCACATCCAAAATGTGTCATGGGCACTTTTGTCATATCATTCAGTCATATATCAAACTTTTTGCAGCTGTTATGCTTTACTAGCTCAATGTTGATGTTGCCTCCATCTGTCATGATATAAAATGAACCTACGTAGAGTGTGGTGATGCCAGATGAGATAATCTCCGCTATACTGGGAAACACAGAGGGAATAGTGTGGAGCTGAGACACTTAATCAGCATTTTGTGTGCATGTTTCTGTGCATGTTTCTGTGCATGACAATACAATCAAAATAAAATTTATAACCAGTCATTAAAATGATTGATGTCAGAGAAATTGTGAATATGATCACATGAAGGAAGGAGGAGATAAGACACAGAAACATCACAGTAAAGCACTTTAAACCAAACTGCACAAATAAACTGAAAATCTGGCACACACACACACACACACACCCACACACACCTTGACCAATTCAAAGGGGAAGCGTTCATGGAAGATGCGATTGATCCTGGCACCACCTGACAATTCTGCGGTGTCGATCTGGTCCCCAGAGCCTTCGATGCACTTCTCAAAATCTACAGAAAACTGCTGCACCATCCTGCAGCGAGACACAGATATTGGTAAATCTGTTCATCTACATCTACCTGGCTGCACATACACTTTCATTTTACACTCACTGGAGCAGAGCCTTGGTCTTGCGTGATGGATCATCAGGTCTGAAATTCTTGTACTCCTCCACCTCCTTCTCTATGGAGAGAAGCTGACTCTGTAGTTTGGCTCGGAGGCCCGGCAGCGTGTCCCGTATGTGGTTGGTCAGTTGCTGTGTAGGTCAAATTGGTGGAGTTACACAAAATGAGTCTGAATAAGACATATGTTTGTCAGGGGGAGAAACTTTATTGCTCTTTCACACACCTGATTGAGGACTTTCTGGAGGTAGGGAGTGCCCATGCGGTCTGCTAGGTGTCTATACGCAGGATGGGAGAGAAAGAACTTCCTCTCAGCAGCCATGGCAGCATTAATGTCCTTCTTTCCATCAATGTCCTTCTGGCTCCTGTTCACAACACCAATGTAACCTGGACACAGACACCAAAAGGACAGGACACCAACACATTTACAGTACCATCTGAATCACTGCAAGCCTTGTAAGAAAATGGAATCAAACTCTCTTTTTATCATTTCCTGGAATTTCAAAGAACAGACCGAAAAAGATCTAAACGCTTGTGGCCTGAATGGTAATTTAACTGGGAGATCATAGCATATTCTAACACTGGGGCTGCGCTGAAATCTTATTCTCTACATAAGAACTGAATTTCAACAGCCAAACCAAGAATGACAAACACATCCAATAGCTGACCACTGAAAAACAGCATTTAATAATGTTTAGCTGTTTTAAACCACATTTTAAGAGACATGGGACTGAAGAAAAGAATATAACAGAAGGATGAATAAAGGGGAGGAATGAGGGGGAAAAAGAGAAAAACATGAATAAATGTCAGTGTATGTGTATCCAAGTTTTTAAGACAGAGGGAAAAAAGAAAAGGCCCATAAAAAAAACAGAGTTCAGGTCACACAGATCCCATTTCACCTCCAGTTAAATTTTCTTATGCATCACTCAGTTAAAGGCTGTTTCATGCTCTATAACTAATGCGACCATGAGCCAGCAGCCTTGTAAATGTGAACATCCACAACATTAGAAAGTTAAAGACAGAGCAATGAAGAAGAAAAAAGTAGAGGGTGGAAAAAATTAAGGAAAAAAAAAAGAGATGGAAAATATTCAAAAGCACATGCCTGGGTCCTAACCAAGAGCAAATGGAAAAGAAAAGCACCACATCAGCACATTGCACTAAAGGGCAACCCACAAGATACATGCATGTAAGCTCTTTTCCAATACTTTTTTTCCTCTTTCTTCCTCTCTTCTCTTCTACCTCTTTGTCCCTGTTTTGATTTCTTACTCAGTGCTGTTTCATTTTACCCGCCCTCAGCTCCTGTCAGCGGTTGGAGAAGCGAATGTCTTTTAAATTTGACTCCATTTTTACCACAAGAGGGAAACAGTGTGTCACTGCCAGCCCTGAAGTAGAGTAGGTGAATGTTTGTGCTCACCCCTCCTGAGTGGAAGCAGTTTATTCTCAAGGATGTCTTTAGCATCTGTCCCCTCGTCCATCAGGTCCAGTTTAGTGATTACTCCGATGGTCCTCACACCTACATGTATACACAATCACACAGACACCAAAATGATTTATCAACTGCAAAAGACCAATCTTGAACAGTGTAAACTAAATTGAAAAGTACGCTGTAAATAATAGCTTAGTTGTGCTTAACAAAATTAAAAGTATAATATTTCTAGTTTAATATACATACCACTAGTAAAAACGATTAAACCGAAACACACTGCACTGTTTTATCAGGTAATGCTGTAAATTTATTGTGCATATTTTGATATTTTTTCATTGTGTGCTTTTTTCTTTTGGATAAAACTTTTATGACTATTATGATATTTTATGTCTTAAATCTTAATGAGGCTTTGGTTAAATAAAGGTTATAATAATAATTCTAAAATTTCTGTGTCTTCATCATCTTTGAATATATAATTATATTCAATATATATAATAATATATATAATTTTTAAAATCTGTTTAAATATTTTATCATGTGATCACATTCACTAACTCACTCTCACTCATTTTCTACCGCTTTATCCACTGAGGGTATGTGATCACATTATATTTACAAATGACTCTAATGGAGTATAAAGAAAAGCACTTCCTTCTACGACACAATGGAGTAGTAGAGGAATAAAGTGCTGTACTTACCCTGAGGGTCGACCTCTTTGGCAATCTTTAAAGCGTCAGAGTTGGCCAGATCAGAGTTGGCTGGGGACACGGCCAGCATCAGGCAGTTCTCCTTAGTAACAAACTGCATCAGCATTTCTTTGATCTGGAACTCGATGTCTGCAGGTTGGTCGCCCACGGGCACCTTGGTCATTCCTGGCAGGTCCACCAGTGTCAGGTTCAGAACTGTGAGAAGAAGAAAAAAAGACAGTGAGAAAAAGAAGAAATCTAGAGACATTTCCAGAATTTAAAAATGAAATTAAATGTGCTGTCAAAGATTTGGAAAAATAACCTAGATTTTCCTCTCTGCTTTTAAAGTCAGATGGAAGAATAAAAAACATGTTAATCACATCAAACTAGTATGAGAATGGAAGTAAAGGTGTTCTCCTCACCGTTAGGGGAGTAGACACGCAGGTTTATGGGTACAGGAGAGATGCCTTTGTTGGCACCGGTGACGCGGTCAGTCTCTGCTTCAATCTCCTGCCGGACTTCATCAAAATCAGTGAACTTTTTGCCTTTACAGTGGAGAAACTCTGCATACTCTGAGGGCACAGTGAAAGGAAACACATTAATGAAACTGATCACACTTGTAATGATAAACCTGAATTAATGAAACCTGAATACAGGTTCCATTAATTTAGTAAGCTATGTGAAAAAGCTTATTTGCATATCCTTAAAAGAGACTAATGAATTGCTACCATGGCAACACAATGATGCCGTCATCATCTCCAGGTTGACTGGAGTGGAAAAGGTGTTGAGGGACTCATTTGACTAGATCAAATTTGAGTGCAGAAATTATGTTTGGAGTCCAGTCAAGTAGCAATATATTAAACATACATTGACTTGGTATTTATTCGTAAGAATGTTGAATTCTGAGATTAATTATAGTGTCTTGAAATGCAATTCAATTAATGTCCACTAGAGGCTGACTTGAACCATGTTTATTCTGTGTAAAGAGGGTTCTCCAACCAAACTCAGAAACTCATAGAATTTAGAAGAAACTAAACTTTAGAAAGAAACTATACTTATGCTGATTTGTGCTTTATAATGTAATGACACTGGGGCTTTGAAAAGTCTTAAATAATCACTTAATCATGCAAATTCACCCACAGATATTGAACTTCAGGATAAAAGCCAACTGTCCAGACTGAGCTTAACAATTTATCCTATAACCTACACGACAAGAGCGTCACTTGATAATTTTACCTGTGGGACTGGTCATGAGCTGCAGAACCAGAGGCCGACGAGTCACAATGCCAGAACCACGAGGAAGGAAGTCCCTGTAACACAAGAGAGGAGAAAGACAACTGTCAGCTAAAATGTTACAGTTACTACATTCAAATTAATACTTGCACACATTAAAAACTTCAACACTATTAATCCTCAATTGACCAAAAGTCAAAAGAGAGAGTCGGCATTTTGAGGCTTTATGATGATTATAAGTGTGATTCCCTGTGGGAAGTTTATGCCAAGAATGAGTGACAGTGTTTGTGGGTTTGCATTTTGCGTGCAGTGCAGTGCAAAATGGCCACAAATCCTGACAGAAAACCAGGTTAAATGTTCATTTCAGTTATCACAGTGCTATTTCTTCGGAAATCCATTAGTGGCTGAATCTAACATGTCAAAAATGCTTCAAATCAAAGTGAGGAGTGGTGTATCAATCATGCAATGCATGGAAATGTATGCCTTCCACATCAGTTTATTGAGGTGTGAAGTGTGTGTTTTAGGGTGTGTGTTTATACACACAACTCCCTGCCAATGTGTAGCTTCTTGCTTTCTTTGTACAAGACAAACTTGTCTTCCTTTCAGCTGAAATCAATGTATAGCTAGAATTAAAACAAAATTGACTAACTGCAAAATGTTTTCATGGATAAATTGTAATCGAACAGCACATATTTAGTATACGATCAAAGGAACACAACAGTAATAAAATGAAGAACAGTTTCTGTCTAAACCTGCAGCAAAGCCTGAGGCAGTTTGGACACGAGACATTAATCAGAGCTCAGCTATTTTTGCCCAAAATCATGACTCTAACATGAAAAAGCAAATTCAGCAATTACATGTTAAACATTGGAAGATGTTTCAACACCTCTGTGTTCCGGCACCACTATTCTCCTTGAGTCTTGGGCATTTGGCTACAGAATAATAATAATTATTAGAATAATTTATTTTTTACTTTAAAGAACCTTTTTTATTTCGATGCAAACAATCATGAGACATAATCCAGCTTTTCAGCCACTACAGTTGTATGGTTATTTGACATTTCTTGGCTGTACAAACCATAAAATAGCTGTGGGGAAGGTTACAGTAGTTACAGTAGTTTTGATCATGTAAAAATGCAGCTGCACTGCATCTAGAGCTGCCCTGTCTCAAACCTTATCAAGTAATAGTGTCCCTGATGTCATGTGATCAGTCTGCACAAGGTACAGGTGTTTTTGTACATCTCATCATGAACGTTATTGTTTCCACTTTAATTCACACTTATTCAAGCCTTTGTTTCAGCTTTCTTCAGTTTACTGACATAAAAATAATTCAGTTAGACTGAATTAAAGATTTAAAATCAAGGAAAAGAGGAGATGGCACTGGAATTTATATATAACATAACATAGATTCTATAACATAGATTTATGTTACATTCTATATCATAGTATTATATAGAATCAGAATCAGCATAAAACAAAAGAATCAATCAAGAGCAATCAGTTAATGAATGTAATATAAGATTATGAACTCCATCAAAGTGAACCTTTCTGGACATTTTCTTAAAACACCAGGTTGCTTTTTACTTCTGTATATTTATATATATATTTTGCATATGTTACTTAAGGCAGGTCATAGAAGATGATACACAGATATGTTATTGTCAGCAAGTATACATATACTGTATGTACACACATACATACATACAGAGTGACAACATAATGTTTGCTGTTGTGCCACAGCCTTGTACAACAAAGGAAAGTGGAGATGGATCAATACCACTGTTTCTGGTCAGTTACTGATACCAATATCACAAGCCTGACTGTCTGTCTATACCGATATCTGTCTGATACAGTTGTTTCTTTTAAATCAGTCCATCCTTTTTTTCCTTAGAAGCCCCCCTTGCTCGTGTCCAAGACAAACTGGGCTCCCCAACCCAAACCCTTCCATGCACATACACAGAAAGAATAAAGTGGATAATTACAATCCACTAACTGACCTATTAAGACTTGCTTGCAAAGTTAAAAGGTGGACCAAAAAATGGATTTTAATTTGGGTAACACCATGTTCAGTTTATCCAATGGAGTGTGTGATTGTGATTTTCTAAATTTAATATGCACAAATATAATTTTAATAATTTCATCACATCAGAGGAGACAAAACTCTGTGCCCCCATGTGAACTCTGGCGCCCCCTGAGGGGGGTTTGGACCCCAGGTTGGGAACCATCTGCCAAATCTGTTAAAGAAATCATTGAATTGATACATAAACAGCCATTTCAAAAAACAATGCTTCAAATGTGTAACAAAATACTCTGCTCCAATAAAAAATGGTATAAGCAGCCTATACAACGATTCAGTTAAAATGCTGTTTGACAGTCAGTGCTTAGTGAAGCCATTATGTAATATGGTTTTTGGATCAAATCGCATACTTTTCTAATTACATTTCCAGCGATTTTGACCAATCTCACAGAGATATCGCTACTGACTCATCCTTAAAGAAAACCCGTCTCTCTGCTTGTCTCCCTGCCTGTCTGCCAGTGTGTAACTGAGTGTATATATGTGTGTTCACATTTACAAGGGGGACAGATGGTCTTAACTGCAGGTCTTCTTCTCACTTCACTCCTCCCCTCCAACTGCCACCACAAGAAGAAGCCACGTGTAAACTGACTCTCTCTCTTGCTTTCACACACATGGACAGAGAGTGGCACATGAAGATGGAACAGTAGTGTGTGATGACTCTCCTCCTTCTATTTCAGCCTATTACTTCACCCAGACAATCAGGCTGTGTAAGAAATAAAAGGAGCAAACAAGGTTGCTCGGAGAAACGTGACAGTCATGGAGGTTCTGACACTGAAGTGAAACTGGCAACAAATTTCTCATTCGAAAGAGAAAACACATAACTGGTCAGTGTAAGTGTTCTTAGAGTTGCTTTGTCATCATTCTCAGTATTGTGTCTTCTTTATTATTTTCACTCATCCTATAATGCCTGGATATTTTTTGCTTTATTTCGCTCTACAAAGATAAGAACATTGTGTCTTTTATCATGATTGTCTCCCCCCCATTTATTAGGGTGTGGGACTGGCACAAGACGTCTACTAGATGTGGCCCCCTTGTGGCTGGGATAGATAATAAGTAACATGATGGTGCAAAAATAATGCATACATTTAGTTAAAGTCATCCATTTTGCTCCCTTTTTTTGTTTTCTTGTATGAGGTTTGCCATTACTTCCATTTGGCTGTGTTTGTTTTAAAAGAAACATAAGAGAGGCACAATGTAAAAGTGAGATGCAACTTTATAAATTTTCCCAGTTCCCTGTTCACAGTTCCCTGAGAGACACCATATTTACTTACATGTACAAATCTCATCTCTGTGGTTTATATTTATACAGAAATAAAAATAAAACGTGTTTATAAATGTTACACAGTGGCTCATAACCAAACATTTTACTAATTGTTAAAGTAAAACCCAGTAAAACATGCTGTGACACTGATCAGCTGATCACGTCACATGTCTTAAATAATTTCCACTTTCCAGACACACACACACTCACTGATCATCATCTAATCCTGCTCTTGTGCATCCAGAAATAACAAACCTGACAAAATAGGGAGCAATCAAAACCAGACAGACAGAAAGGTTTCAGTCAGAGAAGGATGATAAAGCTGTTTAATGATGAATAATGCATTAACACACACACACAGAAAGAGAGAGAGAGAGCCAATGAAAAAGCTGGATGCTGTATTCCAGATAAGAGTAGAGCCAATGGGAGACTCTAATGATGCTGTGGTCCAAATACAGATTAGTTGTAATCCTCTGTATCCGCTTCCTCTGTCACTCACAAGCTGCTCTCTTACTCATACAGTTTCATTCAACGGCAGAATAATGACACAGTTGAGAATCTACTTACTTATTCATTTATTTGTTTAACACATTTACTTTTTGTTGTTTTTTTAACAAAAGAAATTGGGCATATACTGTCTTTCTGCTGACTTTAAAGTGACAAAGATCAATTCAAATAAACATAGTGCCAAGATAAATGATTGTGATCTTTAAATAAAGCTGGAATTCATTTATTTATCTAGAGGATCTGTGAAAAAACACTCAGAAATGTAATTATGCTTCACAGTAGAAAGAAAATGTAAGAAAAATAGTGAGGGAACCACAAAAACATATGCTCACAATTATTTTTCTATGACAATTTCTATAACTCCTGCACTCAAATTTTGTATAAAAAGTATATATTATTAATATGATAAGTATGGTATTATGTTTCCTTAAAATATTAGCATTTAAAAGTAATTAAATTGTTACATGTCTATGTGTTTTTCTACTTGTTGGTTTTATTTCAAAAATATATATATAAAACTCTAATGAAGCTATAGCGATGTATTTTGTATTGAGTGAAGCAGCTTCTACTCATCAGAGTATATGCAGCACTTCTCCTGTGTTATGTAATACGACATGAAACCAGCAATGAACCATAAACTTAATCTGAGTGTGAGGGTTGGTGTAGTGATGACAGCAGCAGCTGTGGTGGTGGGGAGTGACATCTGTGTTGTATTTTTATGTTGTGCTGGTGCCAGCAGCCTTCACTGAAAACAAAGTGCTCAAGGTGTGCACATTTAGAAGCAGCATCCTGCACAATTTGAACACAGCACACAAAAATGTCAAAAAAACAAGTGTGTGCCCTTTATTACACGCACGTCTGCTTTTGCATGTTACTATCAGCTATAATCGTCACTAGAGTGACAGAAAAATGAGGAGCCATTTAATTCTGTGTCAATGTGAATATTTTATGATACAAAAACAGCACTTTTCACTGTTTAATGTATATCATGTATTTTTTAAAAATTGTGTATTTTCAGTAGTTTTGGGTGAAGCAGATGTGGTGCTGATTTGGCTGTATTTTTGAAAGAGCTGTCCATGGTACTGAAACTATAAAGCAATGCTTCTGTGTGATCTGTACAAGCTGTGACACTTTAATGTGCTGAGCAGTGCATAAAAAGATAATCATTGAAATGTAATAAAGTTAACATATAACATTTTAGGGTTCTTTTATCTATTTTATTCTTGTGTTTTTGTCACTAATGTCTATTCATGAAAAGTGATATCAAATATGTAACACATTGTAACTTCTTTGGCCCATCTATAATAGCTGCAAACTAAGAATGTTTTTTTATTAATTCTTTCAATTTAGTTCAATTCAAAGCTTATTTATCATAACTTATATTATTTAAAACATTTGTGAAGCTTTCGCGTTGGATGAATTGTGCTTGTAGAATGAACTAAAACGATGCCGTGCCTGTCAAACTAGCTGACAATGGATTTTGTAGATTGACTAACTGATTAACTGACAAATCATTTCATGAAGACAGAATCTGCTAAAGCGCTGCTAGTTTATTTACCTCTGACTTTCTAAGCATCTAACTCCCTTTTTGGCTGCTAGTTTCAAACTAACTCATTCTTTTCTTTTTTTAAATTGTGATTCTCATTAAGATTTTCTTCCTTCAGTTGAGATAAAATGAAACTCACTGCACAAATATTAAATATCAACATGTGTCCAAACAGCCCCAGGTTCTTCTGACTGACTGCCAGGTTTCCTGCAGGTGACACTGCATGTGTCACAGCACGCTCACTGCTTCATCTGTGCTAACGAGTCTCATGAGAGGGAAAACACAGACCGGGTGACAGACACACACATTTGTGAAAGAGAGTTATGGTAAAATCTGCTCAGGGGAACACAACTAGAAGAGGCGGGACTAAAATAGAGCGAGGTCTAAAGCTTGATAAAACAGATGACCTGCAGTTGTCTGTTTTCACATTTTTTGGTTTAAGCCTCTTCTCTACGTGAGGAGTTGCTGCTTTCATCTGTGGAGTTTTTAATTAAACTCTGCCAACTTTTTTTTAAAAAAGACAAGAAAATATGATCTACAAACAGCTAAATAAACCTCAGAGAAAGGGTATCAATGAAAACAATGAATCACTTGTCTTGGTTGCTGCAGGTACTATTTGCTGACACAACATGAATCACTTATATGACTACATTTGATAGAGAGGAGTGGCTCCTCTGCAAGAAGGACATGTCATAAAAGCAGGATGTAATATCAATGAAGGACAAAAACAAATCATTTTGATTAGTGTCCTCAAATGCTCTCTAATGCTGCTAGTGTGGAATAGCTATATTGATATCTATAACATCAATACCAATATGCCGATATTGGTATTGGACACGGAATAATAATAGAATTTTATTAATAATAAAGAAATAATTATATTGCTTACTATTTTTTTATCTGAAAAAAATTCAAGGCTTGTGAAACAACTGATGTAAATGTCTCTCTGTTGTTTAAAAGACTCATACAGGACCAGAGCTGTAAGAAATAATTAATCGGTACATTCCTGCTAAAATCAATCAAAATGCAATTGGTTCAAAAATAACAAGCAGCTTAACAACTGAGAGCCAAAATAGATGTTCAGAATAGTAACACAATCAACATTAAACAACTTTCTGAGAGGGTGCAATGTTAATGTCCCAGTGAGAGACATCGAGGGGAAGATGGAAATGGAGAAAATAAGCATTGTGACATGTGAACACACAGCGTATTGTGAGTGTGTGCTGATAACAAACACAATGGGCTTGTGGGACGATGAGGGGGGTAGGGTAACCGTGAAGGAGGAGGACCTGAGTCACTGCAGTGGGACTATAGTGCTAACATTTACACAGGACAGAGTCTGCAATGTATCCACTGCTGCACCATAACAAAGACTGCAGTCCACACACCTGAGACCATGTAATTAGGCAACAAGATGTTGCTATGACGACAGCTGAGCGAGCACATGATGATGCAGCCCTGCTCAATACGTGTTGTAATAGTAGAAATGATGTCAAGAAAACCTTCCAAAAAGAGCTGTACAACATTTCATAACATGCTCATTATTCATTCCTCTATAAAAGGGACAAAGTATAAAACATCTAAAATGGAATGGATTTCAGTTAAGTTTCAGAATGTGAAATTCTTTTATTGGACAAAGTTCTGACACAGATTTAAAAAAGGGGAACTCCACCAACTGAATACATGAAGCGCTCACAGCTCTGAGGGAGTACTGCTGCTGCCTATGAAACAAAGCTGAATAAAGCTCTTTCTGTTAAGAGGCATAAAAATGTGACTTGCTATATTTAACTGTATGTGACTGTGTTGCTTGCCTGATAATGTAGGCACCAGGA
The DNA here is from genome assembly GCA_016785285.1 of Brachirus orientalis. Classification (NCBI taxonomy): domain Eukaryota; kingdom Metazoa; phylum Chordata; class Actinopteri; order Pleuronectiformes; family Soleidae; genus Brachirus; species Brachirus orientalis. The sequence goes on from JAFBJR010000905.1 coordinate 8,461,469, forward strand.
TTTGGAAAGCAAGAAAAGCTTGAAATTGCTGCTGCATTGACCTTTAAAGGTTTATTAAAGATGCTACGAATCTTTTCCCACTCCTTTTCCTCTGTGAATGGGTCGTATAATGGCTACACATTGTTCACCATGATGGAAGTGATATTCCACATGTAACAGTGTGTGTAGATTAGTCTAACAACGTGACGTGACATTTCAACAGGAGGCCAGCCTCATCTACTATCTGTTAAGATGGGGATTAATAATGTGGCCAATTATTTGCCTCTGCTGCTAAGCAACAGAAAAGACAATGAGGCATCAGCCAGAAAGAAATACTGTACAACTGCACTATGAGCATATTGATCTTTGTTGATTGGTTTATCCGGTTGCATTCTAATATTTTTATTACTTATCCTACTCAGCTGTAGTGTATGTCCTTTCATCTTGGCTCTCTAATATTTTATTCGTTTCTTTGTATAACTGATTATATATTTTTAATATTTTATTCGTGTACTTTATTCTTCTGATTGCATGTACAGCTGCATCCCATTTCTTACAAGCTGCTGCTGTGTCAATAAAATCTATCTCTCTATCTATCTTAGAAGAGTGAGAGTTCAATTTAAATTATCTGATGGAGCGACAGCTTTCCCTCTGATGTCATTTCATCATGGACTTCCAATGTGAGGAAGAAGCACAGTATTCATACACTCTGGCTGTGCTTTAAGCTGAAAGTACAGCTTAATAAGACACTCTGTGCTTTATTGGGAGAATAAAATCCCATTAAAACAAACAGACACACACACAACATTTGACCAAGTGAAATAAAAGAAAAGTGAACTGACAGACAGTTGAGCCAGAGACACCCGTGTTGTTGCCTGCATGAGGTATAAGCTTCACTTACAGTATAAGCACTAGCAGACAGATGGATGAGCTGAGCCTGAAGGGCTCAAAGCTCAGGTGAACTCTCTCTCTCTCTCTCTCTCTCTCTCTCTCTCTCTCTCTCCCTGTGCAAGGTCATACTGCAGCATAATAGATCAGATTTAATAGATATATCCTTTGTTTTATATCATTGACTTACGTATCAGCTCCTGACAAACATTAGTGGCCATCATCTATCCGCTTGTCAGTCATGATCAAAGTGACTGCAGCCCTGCCACACACTAACAACAACACATCCAATAATCTGCCCCTGTCCGCTTTACAGGAAGTCTGCATCCAAATTGATCTTGCCTCTTGCATCATGGGTTTCATTACAAACATGTAAAGCAAGACGTGCAAACGGTCTTAACTGTATTGCTTTCTTCATAGCTTGGCCCTTATAACCAGAGATGTTTTTTTTCTCCTCTGGTTCCATAAATGCACCATGTAGTAGTGAACAGATGAACTTCAGCAGGGATTTGTGTAGAGGGCCTACCACAATAATCTCCTTGCTTTGGTGCTGCGTGTATGAAAGCAGTGGACACAAGTGGAGAAGTGTGAGATATTTGGACACAAACACTGACGGACAGAATCTGCGAAGCCTGTGTGGTGGATTTAAACCTGAGGGAAGAGAAGGGGGATGGGGATTGCTGTAATGTGCGGCCGCGGCTTCCATGACGCACCGGGAGCGCACGGACAAGCAGGGAAGCTTGAAGGGAGCGACTTACTTCCCGACGAAGTTCTCCAGAACCGAGCTCTTTCCCGCACTCTGGCCGCCCACCACTGCGATCTGCGGCAGGTCCAGGTTTGCGTTCTGGCCGATGGCGGAGAAGGCATCCTGCATGCGGTTAACCAGAGGAATCAAATCCTCCATCCCCCGGTTCCCCATCCTCGCGGTGCAGTGAAGCTGTCTTCTTCCTCCTCTTCAGGGTCAGGGAGCGGTTTATTTCAGATTTCTCTCCTCGTCCCCTCCTCGCGTTCAGGGCTCACTTTCCTCTTGTCTCCCTCATTGACTGCGCCTCCTCTGTGTCAGATCACCTCCGCCTGGACATGAGCGCTCCTCTCCACCAAGCACCGCAGGGGGGGGGGCGGAGAGATCCCTGCAGTTCTCATCTTTCACCACTTGGTGGCGACACTGATGGGCTTACACTGACAAGTTGTGCTGTGCACGGTACAAGATCTTTTTATCTTAAAAAGTATAACATATCAGTGTTAGGCAATAAAACATATGAACTTTTTTTATTTTATATATCCAAATTATACAGAATAAAATATACCTAGCTTTAATAAATACAGTAGAAATAATACGTAACCCGAGAATCCACCATTTATACTTAAAACTCAAAACTCTTACGTTTAAAAATACACTTAATTAATATTTCAGTATTTAATACACAGTTAGTGCAACATTTCATGTTAAGGTGACGCTTTTTTCCTCCATTAATAGTTATCAAGTTGTACTTGTGTAAAATGTGTACAAGTAAAAACTTTTATCAAATCCACACATCGTCAGTTGATTCAAATTCAACGTCCAAAGCATCAAACATCATGGCGAGATGGGGCTGTTTCTTCAAAATAACCACCAGGGGGCGCTAGGTAACGGTACGTTGACTGGACTGGAGATGCAGGTTATTATATGATGTGCTGCATGTTTTCCTAAGAGCAGCTGTTTCGCCGTTTTGCCACAGTCATCGTCGCCCTCCTTTATTCAAGTAAGTCCGCGCGGCTGTAGGAAACTGTCCTGCAGTAAAATGTAGAAAGTGGATGAGAAGGTCGCAGCTGCTTTATTTGTTGATAGCAATGCTAAGCTAACAGCTCGGGTTTTCATGACAGGTGACGGTCAATTCATTTATATACACTCAAGATATTTTACTTTGTGTTGGTTTCTGAATAACGCGCCACTCTCACAAATAACCTCCACCGTTGTTTTCTTCATTAAGTTTTTTTAAGTGAGTGAATAAATGGACGTAAACAAAGGCAAATTGTTGTTAGCCTGCGTGCTAACCTTAGCTACTTGACATCACGAAACGTGAGAGACCTGTTGTCTAGAGAGGAAGGGGGAGAGGGGGGCAGTGTTGTCGAATTGTCTGTCAAACAAAGAGTTGTTCAGTCAGCGGCGTCCACGTTAACAGCAGCCTTGCTTCATCTGATCCAGGGGCTTCTTTTTCTGAGGGGAGCCGTGGCTGTCTCTGTCAACTCACTGTGAAGCGGCGGAAATTACAGCTCGTCATGTTCAACCCGCACATCCATCAGCAGCAACAGCAGCAGCAGTTTCACCAGCACCTGCGGCAGCTACAGCAACTTTTCCAGCAGCAGCCTCCGCCGCAGCCACAGCCGCCTCCCGGGCATCATGTCGCCCATCACCACCACCAGACGCCGCGGTAAGCACTTCAAATTGAGACCGGGGATTAGACAGGGCCTCGTGGATGCTGCGTTTTGCTGGTGGCGGTGGAATAGGTCGTGGTCCTGTCATGACATATACAGTAAAGCTTAGAGGGGCTGGACATTTATTAGCGTGTTAGTTTTTCAAGTTTAACCAGAATATTTGAATGAAATGCCAATTATTTTCGTGGAATTGTGCTTGTGAGTCTTACTGTACTCTGTAATTGAGCTTTAGTGGTCTATAAAACAATTAATTTGTCTTAGCCCAAGCTGATATAAGAATATGGCTTCTGATAAATCATAGTCCACAACAGAGATTGTAACTCGAGTTTGTGTGCATTTCTTACCCCTTGTAATGCCCTTTTTGGCATGAACACTGACCTTGTCAGAACCTGTAGTTTCATGGAGACCCAACCTGGTTCTAATGAGGCAGAACACAATTTCTGAGAAACTGAGTTCAGGGCTAAGATTTGAATTGTGGTTAGGTTAAGGTTAGGGTTAAGCATTAATACTAATGCTTTGTTTAGGTTGTTTAAATAAATGTCAGTCAAGTCCTTTTTAAAGGGTAACAGCATGAAACTATGTGTGTGTCTTCATGTTTATTACCTAATGTTTTCATAGTGTGTGAAAAATACTTATCCACATGGCATAACCAGATGACAGACTGTTCTGGTTGAGGCTGTTTTTACTGAAATTCTATATTATTTGTCACAGAAAATTTAGTAAGCTTTTCTCAGCTGAAGTAATGCTTTATATCTTTTTCTTTTGTGTGTTTGCTACACAGACCCATCCCTGTACCTCCGCAGACTGCCCCTCCCCCTAGGATGGTCAACCTGTGCCAGACGACCCAAACTACCATCATTGCCCCCAATCCCATGCTGCAGGGAGCCATACTGATGCAGCAGATGCAGGGTATTGAAGAGATTACAGTTTAAAAAAAAGAGCAATATCTGGAACAGAGCAAAGCCTTCATCCATAGTGCATGATTTAAAATATGAATAAATGTCACTTACATTCACACAATGTCTCATGATTTCATACAGTGGTGATCTGCACTCTGCATTTCTCAGTATAGCAGTGTTGCAATTATGTGTCACTCGAAAACAATCCCTTCATTGAACAACAGATGCAACAGCAACATTGTGCTAATAGAGCAAGATAGCTGGAAATAGGTTGGTGTGCGAATGAAAACACAAAATATTGCCCATGAAAATTTTAAGAAGTGAATTCTACTGCTCGAACCAGTATCAGCAGTTTGATGGGATACACAAACAGCTCCTCAGTCACTTATCCACAGATAATGGATGTAGCGTACAAGTAATGTTTCATCATTCACAGAGACTAAATAGAGGCAAAATGATAACATCAATAACAACAAACACAAGACATCAAAACTTAAACAATGCAACTTTAAAGTGTGGGGAAAAAAACAGAATCACCTCTCCTGCTCTCCTTTTGTCCAGGTAACATGCGGGGCTTTGGAATGGGTGGCCAGCAGTTTCGTCAGTTCTTCGCAGCTGGGACCAGGTCATCTCTGCTTGGTCCAGTTCCCATGGGCATGACCATCAAGTCTCCCATCATGGGTTTCCCCGCTGCTCGACCCTTTCACCCACACGCTCGCTACTACAACAACACCACCACCACCACCACCACTACAGCCACCTCCACAGCCCCTTCCCCTTCCTCTTCATCCACCACTACGGTAAAAGCAACAGCATTGTTATAATTATAATCAATGTGTGGGATGAGTGTTGTGTGAATCTCAGATGCACTTAGATTTAATAACCAACAAAGAGAGAAAGTCAAAATGTTCTCTCCAGTGTGTTAATGATAATTTAAATGTATTTCATTCACTGCTAGTCAGGGTTTACCTTTTGTTTGAGACCATCAGATCTTAAGTTAAGTTTACAGCTTAAACAAATACTGGCATTGCAATAAAGGAATAGGCCAGCCAAAAGTAACATTTCACTCTGTTTTCAGTATGTCTAGGAAAAATATTGAATTAAGTAGAATACATGTAAAAGCTAAATTAAGGTTAAGCCACACAGAATACTTTATTGTACAGCTAATACTATTAGTTTTAATTGCAAAACTACCAAAGAACAAATTTCTTTTGGTATTTTTGTATATGATGCATATATCTTATGGGGTTTATTTGTCATTTATATCAAAAAGACAGTCAGTTTAAATGTAAATCAAATGTTGAATCATTTTTTTACATAATGTAGTGTTGAATAGTTTAGCAAAATATTAACCATGCCAGTTGTAGGTAGTATTGATGATTTTGTTGAAACTATTTTAATAAACATGCTAAGCCTCCATGTTAAATCCCGTTTCCTGTCCCTGTGTGTAGGACACCATAGCCCATCAGCCAGACAAGAAACAGGACAGCGAGCAGTTGGCAAGAGGGAGCACAGAGGACCAGCCATCAGCGAACAGTCCTAGTGAACCCAACAATAAATCTGAAACAGGTAAAGCTGCACTGAAGTCAGTGCTTTAGTTTGTTAAGAGATACAGCATGGGTTGATATCATACATAAATTTTAAACTTGTGTGTTTGTTGTCACATACATCAAATGTGGGACTGTGAAGATTCCTTTTTAGATGTTTTTTTTTTCTTTCAAGCTTTGGTTTCACCTTTTCTCTTTACAGTTTTTGCAGTGGAAGAAAAAGATGGACCCACACAGATCTGTGAGGAGCAACTCGAAGAACCTGCAGTGAAAAAGCGGAGAATGGAGGGGTGAAGAAATAATAATTTATTACTTTTATTAAAAAGGTTGTAGTAAATTTTATCGCACGATCAGTGGTTAACATCTCGAACAGAAATACCTTACAAAAAAAGTAGAAGTGAATTAAAAAAATATATAAACTCTGACTCATAAACCTGACTAACTGTTCACTTTTCTAATATGGGGGACACAGTGTCCAGTATGTCTGTCCATGAAAAATTCAAAAGCCTTTTGTTTTGAAAACTAGAAAATTTACTGGCAGTGAATTTGTGCCTTTGGTTGAAATTGTGCCTATGTTAAGGGTTTCTCTGAGTTTTTAATTTTTTTTTTCATCATTTCCATGGCCATGAGTTTGACTCAAATTCAGTGCAGGGTTTCAAATTAAAATGTTTTTAAGAATGCCACACATTTTTCTGTTCTGTTTCCTGGTTATGAAGGGATTGACATTGAATTGTGGCGTTTTGCAGCACCAATTAACTATGGGGTGTTCTGTTGGGGGGGTGGGGTATGTTACCTATTTATGACTCTTATTTCTTCCTTCCTTCAGGTCAGAGACAATCACTATAGTAGATGCCAAGGCTGAGGTTCTTTCTGCAGAGTGTAACAGGAACACAGAAGAGAGTCAGCCTGATGGTAAAACACTCGTACACCCAAGGATGTTAGAGTAGATGTATTTAAGATACTTCATAGATAAAACTATTTCCTCTACTTGTCAGTTGAAAGTCAGTTGAAAAAACACAAAAACACCATGTTTGTATCGGGCATGAATCTTTTAACAGATTGCATCCTTTTGGAAGGAGGTTCCTCAGTGGAATCAGATACTGAGATGCTGGAGGAAAGTGGAGCTGATGAGGTGAGAAGGAACCTTTTGTTTGGTATTGTCAGGTCATTAACAATGTTCACAATGACGTTGATGTAACACATTTTCTGTGGTATTTGCCATGTTTTTTCACATATAAATATATGCAGATGTTTTAATATGGTTTTGTCTTTTGGTGCAGAGCTGCCTGTTTGCTCCCTCACCCTCTGCCAGAGCTAATGAAGATGACCAGCAGGTTAATTTACTCGTAGAGGAAATGCCACAAGAGAGAGACAGCTCCTTGGATTCACCAGGCAACCACAATGAAGGAGAGGATGGTGTAACGGAGGGCACCAACAAGTTTTACTGCTACCTCTGTAGTATTACCTGCCACAACCAGCAAGTGGGTTGGATGTACATTCACAAAGGGAGATACTGTACAGATACTGCTGCAGATGAACACAGTTGCTCACTTTTAGAAAACTAAAAATTACTCCCTATTCTGTTTTTGTAGAACTTCAGGAGTCACATGAATAGCATTTCCCACCAGCAGCGAATGATGGAGATCCAACACATGAGCAATGCCTGTCTGGTCACACTACTGCCACGAGTGCAGGAGACTCTACAGGGAGCAAACAAAGATGGGTCAGTTTTTAAATGCACAAATATGTGGTTTTCAGCAACCTAGTTGTTTGAATGCAACCATATACACAACAAAACCATGTACTAAAAATAAAAAAATAAAAAACTTTTTTTTTTTTAAAAAAAAAGTCTTAAAAAAATATATAATACTGTTCTGTATTTTTTGCAGAGAGAAAAAAGCAGACTTGAAGCGTTGGTGTGCCACCTGTCACACCCACTTCAGCAGTAGCATCATGGAACACCGTCGCACTGGGGAGCACAAAGTAATCAGCTGCTCACTTTCAATAAATGTCTGAGTTTAAGAATAGCTAGTAGATCTTGTCTGTTTGCTCTCTGGGAGCCAATTTCATGTTTCTCTCTCTATTCTCAGCTTGCCAGTAGAATGGCCATCTCCTCTTGCATGGTTTGCAAAAAACATTTCAGGAATTCCCAGATTTTTGTGGAGCACTTGCAATCCCAGGAGCACCAACAAAAGATGGACAAGGTTCTCATAATCACAAATTATGAAAAATAAAATTAATCATAATTTTCTGTACTGTTGCACCTCATTGATGTGTTTATTCCTGTTTACAAGCTCCAGGAAGAAGATGGCAGTGTGGCCTTGGCCAAACTTACGGCCTTGGACCCAGACGGCTTTTTACTGGAAGAGGAGGAGGGCAGTGAAGGGGAGGAAGGACAGGAAAGACAGATAAATGATGAGGATGAAGATAGCTCAGAGAAGCAGGTAATTTGCATAAAATGTGTTAATATTTGAGATAATTGACAATATTTGCAGTTAAATATAGAGCATGATCTAACCTTCTGTGGTAGGTTATTGTTAACACATAGTTGATCACTTTTTTTGTGGTGATCTGCAACAGGATGACTGGTCATCCCTTAAAGAAGTGACTCTAAAAACCATGGGCAGTGATGAACAGTATGATCCTGATACAGTCTATGGTGAGTGAGTGAAGGCAAACTGCCAGTTTCAAGAAACTGTAGATCATTTAGTTTTCTTTCCTTTTTAAAAAAAATAACATTTATATACTGATTTTGTCAATATTACTGTGAAACAATGACAACTGAGTCTGTGATTTCTTTTATGGTAGGATCCAGTTTCTTTGTTCCGGTCGCAGGTTTTATTTGCAGGCTTTGCAAAAAGTTTTACCACTTTGAATCTTCTGCCCTCCACACTCACTGCAAATCACTGACACACTTCGAGAACCTCAAGGTTGGTTTTTGATGATGATGATGATGTGATTAAGTAGTAATGTAACGGATGTTTCTGTAGTTTAAAGTTGTAGGTATTTTGCTTTGATCCCAAGCCTTAAAATGAGCAGAACATCAAACTGTATAATTTTTGAGGAATTTCCATTTGGCTTATTCCATTTTTTTCTCTTTTTTGCAGAGGCACAGAACATTGCTCAGTCAAAATGGTGAGGATATAAAATCTTCTAAAGAATCTCTCTTGGCTCCAGACAGCCTCAGGCCTGTAACAGAAAGCCCCACAGATGGCTCAGAGTACAGTTCCTGTGACACTGGTTCAATGGCAGGCCAGAACTCAGAGCTGCTCAATATAACATTAACTCGGCAGAAAATGCACAGGAAAAACCAGCAACATGAGAAAGAAACAGAATCTGACCCAACTGTACACAGATTTCCCACCCCCACAGCGACCTGTACAGACCTCAGCCTCCACAGCAATGAGGAAGAGAGTACACCCACCACTCCTCAGGAGACTCCTGCTGGGCTTCCTGCTGGCATCAGAGAGGAGCCAGACTCTGAGCTGACAACAACAGTGGAGGATGCTAATGAAAATGAGGAGGATGAGGAGGAGGAGGAGGAGGAAGCTCCTGCTGTCCCAGAGAAAAAGAACAGCACAGGGAAGGCAAAAGCTGCACCCAAACGCAGATCAGGGAGGGCCACAAACAGACGCTGAATCAAATGTGTGATATAAAAAGGACAGGAAACTGGGTACAACCTTAGTGCAGGATGTATCGGTACGTGAACAGGTGCTTTCATCAAACAGCGACCAAGGAATACACAACACAGCCTCTCTCCATATTGGAACATTAAACAAATAATTAGGAATATTGATGATGGGGAACTGTGGTGGAGCATGACCTGTCATGTGAATTGGTGTACCAGGGTTGGACAATTAATGTCTAACATTTCATTTCGTCACAATTGGAAAGTAGTGTCCTTAGGGTGGGATTACAGCCAAAATAAATTACAGCATTTAGCATTTGATCCTAACGTAATAAAAATCCAGCACATGTACACATTATTGTCAGTCTTAGATCCATGTGACATAGTTATTTGTAGTATCAAGTGTTAACTACAGTAGTTGACAGTTATGTTCATCGGGACAAATCTTAATCATTTTGATTATCCTTTGGTCAATCTTGGCTTGATCGCATCTGCAATATCCCAGAGGGTAATTTCTCTAAGATTAAGGACTTTTCCTTTGGCATGAAGACAAAGTTCTCATTTGTTGTTTCTAGTCAAAGGTCCAGTAAACTTAAAAATGGATGTCATTGAAATTTGATTCTGACAAAGCTCAATATAAGATAGAATAACTCTTGTGTTATAACATACTTTACATCTCAATGTTATGCAGTCAAAAGTTTTACTGTACTAGTTAATTAGAGGTGGACCAAATACTCAATTCCAATGGCATATCCATGACCCTCAGATGTAGATGTAGACTCATGGTCTTATTTCAACTTATAACTCCATACAAAGTAGCAGTATACTTAATCAGTTAGTCTACAAGAGTAGGAGGACGGTGGTCATAATGACAGATAAATAAAAATTTCTGGTTTTCCCACCCACGTTTTTATCTCTATGTAGTACAATTTGTGTCACCACCTTGACACTATAAAACTGAGTTTTTTTTAAAGTTTGGCCATATTTACAAAAAGATTGGCTGGATTAAAAAATTGTTAATTTCCCTGCTGTCCTCGAGAAACAGGTGTATGATGAGGGTTGTCTTATAAATTATTGAGCAACTTTGATGAAAGATAGTTAACTTGTAGCAAAAGCTTTCAAGTGTAGAAGACTGGTGATGGTCAAGTTGAGTTGTTCTCCACACTGTTAACCATGTAGCACATACTTTTAGTGATCTGAAATGTACCCATCCATCCATCTTCTGCCACATATTCGAGGTCGGGTCGTAGGGGCAGCAGCTTAAGCAGAGAAGCCCAGACTTCCCTCTCCCGGGCCACTTTGTCTAGCTCTTCTGGAGGAATCCCAAGGCATTCCCATGCAAGCCGAGAGACACAGTCTCTCCAGCGAGTCCTGGGTCATCTCCGGGGCCTCCTCCCAGTGGGACATGCCCGGAACACCTCACCAGGGAGGCGTCCAGGAGGCATCTTAACCAGATGGCCGAGCCACCTCATCTGGTTCCTCTCAATGCAGAGGAGCAGAGGCTCTACTCTGAGCCCCTCCCGGATGACCGAGCTTCTCACCCTATCTCTAAGGGAGAGCCCAGACACCCTGCGGGGGAAACTCATTTTGGCCGCTTGTATCCACGATCTCATTCTTTTGGTCATTACCCACAACTCAAAGTGATAATGCCTCGTTTTTATTTTTTTTTTCTTAAATGACGTTTTAGGTTCAGTTTGGTGTGAGCAGGAAAACCGGGACTGGGATTTCCACTAAAACAGATTTTATTGGTCCACCATCAACAGTTGTTTGGTTTGTTTTTGGAATCGGGTGTTGTGTTATATGTTGTCTTCTTCTGACAAACAAGCAACAACTGTCCCTGACTACCCGTGTTCACAGAAAGATGTCTGTGTTGTTCTGATTGTGAAATTTCAGACTTGGCTTTGAAGATTTATGCTGCTAGAAACTTAACAGGCTGTAGTTTGTTTGATTTTTTTTTTTGTTTTGTTTTGTTTTTGGGTGGGTTGTTGTAGAGTGAATCCTCTGAGAAAACTCATCACCCTTTAAACTCAGAATTCATGAAGCTAAAAGTTTTTGAGTGGAATCAATCACGTTTGCTGTCACATTCCCATGGATTGTTTGTTGATTGTACCTGCATTAGAACAATACTTTGTTTCTAATGTTTTTGTTTGTTTCATAGTTCCATGGATGAGAAATCTTTATGAGCTTTAACAGCACAATAATATAACAAGTGGTTTTTAGTTCTCTTTTGCCACTGATATGATTTTGCCTTTTCCTCCTCATTGAAGATGCGTGAATTGCACTGCACTGGACAGTTGAAATCAAACTTGAGTAACAGTCTCAGTATTAACTGCGAGAAAAACCCATGAAGTATCTGTAGTTATTTAATTTATTTAAGTATCTTAAACTCTCGTGAGAAGCAGCAGTAACACATACAGGCTTTCACATACAAACCACACACACATTTTACTTTGGTTCGTGTTTTAGCGGTCACTTGGCAACACAAGACTCATACATGTAAATAAAGGTGTATTATTTTCTTCTTCATGACCAGTGCACTGATCTGGAAACAGATTTGACATATTGGAGGAGGGTATATTTAACCACAGAAGGCTGACTGTTGATACATGTAGCAACTTCTGTAAATTGGCAGTAGCTGTCACATGATCAGTAATGTGTAAGGGCCTGTCTGAAGGAACAAGACATGAGCAGGAGAGAGGACAGCTGTGTGTTTCTTGTATTTTTATTCAGCTACTGACAAACTGAGATGAACAAACAGGTGATGTTTTCTAATCGCTGGAAGTTTAATGTATTTTTGGATGTTTGCTTTCAGTTTGAGGATAATTTAATTTAAATTAAAAATGTCTGACAATTCAAACATTTTACCAACTTCATTTTGACTTTTTCCTCTTCAAATCTGTATCACGTTAAAACCTTTTTTCAGACTACATTGCTTATTTCAAAACAGAAATGTGAGAATGATAGGGAAGACAAAGAGCAGATTTACAGTCATGCTAAACATCACTCTGAACTGTGGTAAACATCTGGAATGTTGCATATATTTTCAGGACAATATATAGTAAAAACAGACACTTTACAGCTATTTCTGGACTGACCAAAGAGTCTCCAATGATCTGTATAACACATTGGTGCAGTTCAACAAAGACAATCTAAGCATGACGGTATGCAGAAGTATACAAATCTCTGCACAGTCCTTTGTTTTGAAGATATTTAAGTTAATTATGCAACATTGGCCTTATAAACATTGATATTTTTCTGGCTTTGTCTCAATTTTTGCACAAAACTAAACCCAGTTCTTCAGAGAACTGCAGTGTTTTACATGGTAAAAATGTGATTTGCATTAAAGTGCAAAGTAACTGATGTCCTGCTAGTGGCCAACAAACTCTGCTCTGCTCAGTAACCAAAGTAACTGGCACAATACAGTTCAACTGGGAAGGCAAAACCACTGAGGTGGAGCAAAATATCACAGTGGAGCACACATCTGCTGATGAGGGTGTGAATTCACAGAAGAATCTGACAGGCATGGACTGTGCAGGTCACACGTCAGAGACAGAGTTAACTTCTAAATATTTCCATTCTTGCATTTTCTGAACTCAATCCACTTTATCTACTCAATCTTGTCACCCATTTTCAAGCTTCCTTCTTCATTAGTCACATCCTCTTTGCTGGACGACAAGTTTCCGTCTGCAGGATGTTGTTCCTCTTCGTTTTGGGAGCCCAACAGCTGGGCCCTAAACTCGAGCCGGGCTTGTCGGTTTGACTCCATCAGTTCGTGCAGTTTGCCATTGAGTGCATCATTGCGCTCTTCCAGGTCATCAAGATAGGAGTTGATCTGATCAAGCATAGAGTTGATGGCAGCATATTCTGTGGATAAGCACAAGAGGTAAGTCTTTTCTGACAGACAAAATAAGAGTCCCTCAGTAAACAATTCTAGCCTTTCTTCATAAAAAATGTACTTCAGGAAGTAGCCTGAACAATTAATCATTTGCAGATTTCCATTTTTAAATATGGTAAAAACAAAGGCTACATTTACTCCTTTTTCATTTTGGAAAAATATTTTTATTGTGCTTTTCAATAAAAATACAAAGCACAAAAGAACATAACATAAAAGGCACATTAATTATCACATATAGGCACTTGATGTTTAAAATAAGAGAAAAAGTGTCATGGTTTGGTTTTGGGTGACAGTTGCTTATAGCAAAATAAGGAGGAAAAGGGGGATAAAAGAAAACAGACAAATATGTTTGCGTATAATACACACATGGGTGTACTTATGTCCCTTTAAATATACGATGCTTATTCCATTAGCACAAGACAATGATCCTAATGACAAAAGAAGGGTAATAACATTAATGAAAAATAATAAATAAGAAACAGCTATACATCTACAGTAACATCTTCTCCCTAAAGAAATTCCATAAATGTGCCCCTGATCTTTACAAAACTGTTATATTTCCCCCTAGCTACATGTGTCAGTTTTTACAAAGCAAGGCATTGCAGTAATCCCTCAATCAAACTTGTCTGGCCTGTGAGCTGATTTCCATGACAATGACATTTATGTTTGGCTTCAAGGAGACAAAATATGACCATCGTCTTACAGTTTTCTGGAAAAAATCCAAATATAAAGTTTAGGACACAGTGGAAGCTGTTCATTAGTGGACAGAATTATCGTTATCTCCTTCCAAAACTCTTGGATGGTGTTGCATTCCCAAAAACAGGGAAATAGGCTACCCTTAGTATGTATGCCACATTTGACACATACAGTACATCAGGCATGTTCGAGTGGATGTGATGCAGTACCTAAGGAGTAATGTACATTCTCATCAGCAGTTTGTACTGAAGTAATCAGAAGCATGTATTTATTGTCTGAACTTTGCACTGTAGACACATGTTCTTCCTTTCTACTTCAGTAAATTCTTGATTCTTTTATCCTCTGAGGATTCTTTTGATCCAGCTCTGATGATTTGGTAAAATCAGGGAGATGAGATTAGCTGCACCATAATGGTTCACAGCTGTCAATTCTAGAGAATTCCTTGAGGGGAGATTTATATAATTTTGCATCTTTGTTAATTCTTCTATTTTTTATTGTTCTATTATACACATATCAAGTTTTCATCCTTGTATTATAACAATTATATTGAGATGGTATCAGGCGGTGATACTCCATCGTATTTTAAACCTACATACTACATATTACATATTTAACCTTATTTAAACAAAAAACATATCAAACACTATGAGCAGTATGACTTTATGGATCATACATGATTTAACACAGTCACTTTGTGTTTTGAATGGAAGAGTCTCATAGCAAATGAATGAAAACATTGTTACCTCCGTCGCCGAAATCATCCTCGTCATTTATGATGCCATCGTCGACAGTAATGTTTGGATCTCCATTTGGTCCAGACATGATTCGAGTAAAATGACCGTGTCTTACTTTGTTTCACACTCTTCCCCTTTTACTATCAGATTAGATGCGTAGCAAGCTAAATGCTATTCTGCGAACAGCAGTTTAAATTAAGCCAATATGACGCCAAAATAAAATAAAAGCATCAACAATAAGGTTTGTGGTTAGTCAGCCGTTGTTTTTATATGGTATGAGTAAATCCACAGATCACAGAAAGGAGCCTGCGCTAAGAATTAGCTCACTTGACCTGTCATGGATGTCAGACATTTGTTGACGGAACCAGTGAATCATGGGAGAAATGTAGGAGGAGCTTTACTTTCCCACCAGAGATGTTAGTAATTTTTGAACAGATGGTTCACTTTGTACGGATAACACGATAGCTTCTTCAGTCAAAATATCTCAAATTTTACAGTTTAAATAATCTTTTTTTCGCAATATGTCCGTTATTATTTCAGTTTTTTTTATAGACACAGCTCATTTACCTATGGTTTCTGGAAATAATAATAGAGTGAGACATCTTACATTTTTGTGTTCTTTGTCTCTCAGTTGTCAGATGTCAGTCAGCTGACACGATATGACAGACAACATCGTTGAAAAAAAATACTTAAATGTTCACTGTTTAAAAGAAGTGGGATTGCCGTCGTTAAATTCTGTATCAAATTAAACAAACTGAATGTTTATACAACAAATATCTGTTTAAATAACATGGTTTAGCACGGTGGCGTATTGAATGTGGGCGGAGCTGACGTACTGGATATGGGCGGGGTCGGATGTCCCTTAGGTCATGCGCTCTGTAGCTGATTTATTTCTGGTTTGCATCATAAATGTTTTTCTTTTATTGTAAAGTATACGTTATTCCATGTCAGAACGAAGACTTGTATTTCGTTACTGCGATATTCATGATGGAATATCGAGAGGACAGACTAGACGCTCATTATCCCCAGGTCATTTTTAAGACCCTGTTCTAACAACACCGTGATGAATTGAAAGGAAACCCCACTTGAATTTCTCTCTTCTGTTCCACATCCATGACGATAGGTGGCGGTAATGCACCTAAGAGAAGAAGACGAAAAATTCTCCTCTGTGCTCAGTAGAGGGTGCCATGATATCATGCATCAGAGTCGATGCAGCCAACCCACGTGTGGACACACACACATACACACTTCCTGTGAAGAGGACTGGTGTGAGAAACTCTTGAGGATATCTGTTTTGAAGTGTTCAAATGGACGACTTACCCTTGGACCTCAGGGAGTTTCTTCTTAGGCACCCTTTTCTTCAGCTCACAGACAGTAAAAAGGTTAGCGAACAGATTACATCCCGTCATACGGAAATTACGTTCATTTTAATGCTAACCGTGTTGCTAATGTGCCTCACAGCCCATGTACAGTAAAGTGATGCGACGTGGTGATGGCTAGAGCTAAACAGGAAACACCTATTAATGATTTAAAAGGTTAAAACTGCGTGGATGACGTCAGCAAAAGTCCCACAGTTGTCACCTGTGGCAAGCCCTTTAACATTTAATCGACAATTGTGACTATCTTGAATTACCATTACCGATATGTGACGTAATTTTGACTATATTTGTGTAGTTATAGATAACTGTGACGTCATTATTTTAGTTAAAAGTGAAGTTTCAGATATTTGCAATTGAGTTTTAGTAGTCAGAATGACGTCACTTTCACTATTAATGTGCATGGCGTTTGCCGTTATAGATATTTGCATATCTACACCTTCATTCTGACTGTCTGACACAAGTCACACTTTAACGGAATTGTAAATATCTCTAATTCCGTGGCAAAAGTGACATCATTCTGACTAGTAAAACTCAATTGCAAATATCTGTCACTGTAGTTTTGACTAGTACGAATGTCATTGCCGATATCGGTAGTGAAAATTCTGTCTATTGATTAAATGTTAAAATCGCCTGCCATAGTCACCTGTCTGTTTCAGATCAAGTGCTCACTGAATGGACATGAGTTTCCATGCAACCTGGTGGAGCTGCAGAAGTTCACACAGGGGAAGAAATATGAAAAACTGAGTGCCGCAGCAGAGTTCGACTACAGCCAGTATGAACCACACGTTGTGTCCAGCACAAAACATCCGTAAGGAAATCCATAAGTTCTTTTGTCACTGTTTGAGGACGCACCACCTGTTGACGCCTGCTTGCTTGTGTTTGTAATTCTCAGTGAATTGGCACAGTTTGTGACTGTACCCTTAACGTTGATCTGAGCTTTATGAGGTGTTGATGTTTTCTGAATGATTCTCAGCAACCAGCTCTTCTGTAAGCTGACTCTCCGACATCTCAACCGGCAGCCGCACCATGTCCTCAGACATGTCAACGGGAAACGCTTCAAGAAAGCCCTCTCCAAATGTCAGTGCCCCACACATCCACATGCATTGCATGATTGCGATCTGTCAGATTAACACCGGATGGAGCATTATCACATGACATATCCTCAAAATATGAACTTCTATACTTTTATTTTCTTGGTTCTCAAACTGTGGAACGTACGCAAGCTTCCTCTGGTGGTACTTCCTGTACCTCCAGAGGAAGTACTTAGAAAATCTGAGACACTTTACTACTGTATATAACAGGGCATGTGATCTGAGTGGAGCTGAGAAAATTTGACCAGAGTATGTAGAAAATGAAACAAATAAAAAAACGCTTGCCTTATCGGTCTCTCCATCTTAATCTAATTTCACTATACAAGTGTATTAAGTATACGTGAGGAAGAGGAGGATGATGAGAGAGCAAATTATCTCTTGATTTCTCAGACGACTTGTGTCATTCTTGTTCTAGATGAAGAGTGTGTGAAGCAGGGAATTGAATACGTCCCTGCCAGACTCAAGCAGCCGAAGCCCAAAGACATGGGAGAGGAAGTCAGTCGGGGGAGGGCCCCAAAACACAGGAACAACATGTGGGAACCATCATCCAGTGATGAGGATCACAGTGACTCGGAAGACAGCATGAGTGACCTCTATCCTCGTCAGTGTCCCAACTGCACACTCTGTACACACATTTGTCCAAACTTCTGAAGTTATGTCCAACTGTGTCACCAAAGAGAGTGATGCACTGATTAACAAACACAGATCATCACTGATTTTACTGAATTTAATTGGTTAAATAATAATGGGACAATGTAAAATAGTCATACCTTCTTGTTTTCATACAGCATCTGTATTCACATTAAAAAACTCAGAAGCAGGAGAAATTTCTAAGGGTGATGGAGAAGAGGAGGAAGACAACTTCCAAACAGACGAAGATGAGGAGATGGAGGTGGACGAGCAGGTGTCACAGAAACGAAAAAAGGTGTGTTTGTAGAATGGTACCATTTGTATCTAAAGTAATGTATTTGTATTTGTTACCTCTTTATGACCTTTTCTGGCATAAACATTGACTTTGTCAGGACCAGTCATCCTCATGGAGACTAAAATGTGGTCCTAATGATGCAGAACCTCCTTTCTGAGTTTTGAGCTAAGATTTTAATTGTGATTAGTTTATGATTAGGCATTAACTGCTTAGGTTATGGTTAGGGATAACACTTTAGTAAAGCTATCTAAATGAATGAACGTCAATAAGAGTCCATAAAAGGATAACTGCATGAATGTGTATGTGTAGGATCTAAGTTGTCCCACAGAAAGCATTCGCAGAATACTAATAATGCTTCATATTTATCTTTCAGGCCCAGGGTGGTGGATTTCAGAAGAAATTGAGAAATAATCGCTGGAAATCAGGGCGTAAGAAAAATGGGAAGGTTCGAAGTGAAAAGTAAAATATAAAACCGTACCTGTACAGTATTTTATACCAGGTGTTTTGTCAGTTGGGTATAGCATTCCTACATCTCAGTCTGGTTCATCATTGTATATACGAGCATTGCAAATCAATTCTTTTCACAAGTCAGTTCACCAACTTTTAATCTTACACAGTTTCGGCAAGACAGATTTCCATGACTTGGAATGTTTGTGGTGGATAACAGGTCTTTTGAACTGTTAAGACTGTGTTTTCTGTTTCACAAGCAAGAACACTGACATAAAATATAAATCTGAATGGACTTGCAAACCTCTTCTGTCTTGTTTTTTGCTACCAGTCATTGCCTTTAAAGCGGCACGAAAGGCAGCAAGCATATGTACACTACATTCAACATGAACTTATAACTGAAAGAGACATACACCAACTACTGCAGACTGCATATCCATAAAAAACGGCATCATGTGATTCCAAAACAAGTATTGTTTTGTATATTTTATTGTGGAGTATTTTGAACATGATTTAGATTTAGTTTCATGGGTAGATAGGATGCGGACCTTTCTGTTCACTACTTTAAGCTATGCAATTAAAATCACCACCTTACACGCTAGTTGTAGTAAATTTCATGCAGTTTCATGTAAATGTCAAGAAACTTTAATTCTGATAGTAAGAGAGTGTCTCTCAGTGCCTTAATTCGTGTTTTCGCTGTTAGTGGTAAAGCTTGTAAATGTTGACATACTGCAGCAAAGACTTAATCAAGGACAGGAATCAAGGACAGTTGTGGCTTTGTGACGATGATTAAATGTAATGCGGGGTTGGGTGATATGACTGAAAAGGTTATCTTGATAACAACACTTAAATAAAGTCAGTATTGTTAATTATAACAAGAGTCAGATAATAAAAATTGAGTTTTGCTCCTCTGTAACACTTGCTTAGACCTGTTGGGTTATCTTATAAAGCTGAAGTAAACATTCAAAACAATTTGTTATATTGCATGCGTGATCTGATGATAGTGATGATCTCACTCATCACTTCACCAAACTACAGTACTCTCTCCACAAGTTTCTCCTAGTTCATTGGTTAATGCATCAGATTTATGTGGATACAGCTGTTTACCCCTGTTTGCATGTCCAATCAGGCTGCTGTAGAAACATGGTGGCACAAAATGGTGGCCTCTGTAAAGCAAGGCCCTTGCTCAAAGTACATATTCTAAAGCTACAAAAGCTTTTTTTTTAAATGTTAACAGAAATTCTATTATCTTGTTTATCAAAGATGATTAGGCCACATGTCAAAGAAAACAGCCTTTAAAAACATGACTTTAATCCTATGAGTTCTGACTTTTATCTCTACTGGAGATCAAAGTCTGACTTTAATCTAGAACTGGGTTTTTTATTTTGTTTAGTATTGATTGATTTCTGCAGATAAACCCTTTGAAATGTTACACAGTGGACCTTTTATTAGGATGTTCTTAACTGGAAGGTTGTAACCATTAACGATAAAATATTTCCCCAATAATTCTAAAGTAAATAAATAAATTCGTTTTTTTTGTTTGTTTTGTATCTTAATTTTGTATCTCTGTATAGTCTTCATGATGGACAAGGTGAGTACACATCGACGTGCAGCTTTCTAGAGGGTTGGCCGTGGCTTTTGCTCATTAAATTAATTTAGGTCTGTTTGAAGGTACTGATCCGACGCTGTTTGCGGGCGTAAACGTCGAAAACAGCGTCACGTCTCGGTGTGGACGGATCGGCCTACGTGGCATACAGCGGTTGCAGCGTGCCATGTAGGGGGGATCAGTCTGTCTGGCTCGTCAAATCGCGCGGCATTGTGGGGCGGAGACGGCCAATCTCTCGAGTCCAGGCGATCGGCAAATGTTCTAGTAAATAACGTTTTCTTGGTAGAGAGAGAGAGGGGAAGAGTCAGCACAACGAGACTGTGTCGAGCCGAGCATTAACCATTAAACGCCGCTGTATTGACACACAATACGAACATGGGGCAGGAGGATCTCATGAATACGGCCGAAGACGTGGCGGATCAGGTAACTTCCACCCCGTATGCTCGGCAGTTGTCCGCGCTAGCAGCTGATAGCTTAGCTAGCTAGCATGTTAGCCGCTAACTTGTAAGTAAGTAACATAACGTCAGGCTCCTGCTTTCACAGCTTTAACACGTTTTTTCTATATGTTCTCTGTTTAATAATAATACAATATAATCTATAATAATAATAACATGGTGTATCATTAACGCAGCAGCTTATATTGCTCGTGTTTTATTTTGCATGATAAATTAAAGGAGGTGTCAAGTCCTGTCATGTGTCTGTACACAATCATGATATCACAATATTTTTTGAATTATATTAAAGTAAATTATGTAATATCCAGTCTTCAGGTAGACTAGTTAAACTTGGTTAACAGGTGTACATTTGGCTCCTTGTTAGCTAGTTAGCCAGCGGGTTTAGTTGCTGTGTATTTCAGTCCTGTAATGAATATATTGATTGATTCATAATTCAGTCTAATGTGATTTAATTCTTATTCTCTGTATATCTGTGGTCTATGTACTATTTCATATTTTATCCTAATTTATTATAGTGTCTGTCTGCTCTGCATAAGTGTTGGGTTAGATTGTTTTATGAAACTGCAATGGCTTGTGGCTTCAACAAAGTTGCTTGACTCAGACAAAAAATGGACTTCACAATCCCATCACTACACACACACCAGAGCTGCTTTTATCAAGCTATTCCTGACAACAGGGAAATTACTGCTTTGTAAAAAGTGAGCTGAGATTTCAAGATCAGATTTCAAGTCAGCCTGTGTCAGAGTTTAGTCTTTTTGTGTTACATGATGTACTTTTGTGCCTATTTGTAGGGTAAATGTGTGATGTGTGAAATTCATGGCCTTGTGTTGTTTTTGTCAGGACAGCCTCAACATAATATCGCCTTTTTGGGACTGTAATTTCTAATATCAAGTGCCTTGAAAAGACTGAGCCCTAATGAAGAACTACTCAAATTCCTTGCTTCAGTTACACATGATTGTTTTACACATTCCAATCATGAGTGTTGTGTGGAGGTATCATATGAATAGAGCAACTATAACTTGCATTCTGAAGTTGTTTGTTTGCTCTGTACAAACCTGCAAGACCCTTTTAAGGGCACATCCCTCACTAATGGGCCCTGATCTTGCACTCTGAAATTTGGTCTATTTCCAGGCTGGTGCTGCAACCTCGGGCTTGTTCAGATTGGTTCCTTGTTCGTCCATTCATGTCTCAGTCAGCAGTTGTAGTAGGAGTTGGTAGATGCTGATAGGCTGCCTACATCTGACAGTGCTGATGTGGATTGCCAAGGAGGCGGGGATGATGGTGTAGGGGCTAGTCACTCCTCTTCTAACTGTGTTACTCATGTAACTGAAAATATGGTCAGGAACACAAAGTTGTTTATCGTGTAATTCAGAGGGACATTTTTTGGTTGTAACGTGGAGTGACAGCTTTGTGTTGTAAGAGTGTAGATAACTATATAACCCTTATACTGTTTTTCAAACAAACACATCAGATTTTCATGCTAACTTCCATTTATTGTTACAATTTATGAAGCCCTTGTTACTTTTTTATTATTTCACTATGCATATTATAAGAAGAAATATAGTGGCCTCAGGCTAGGGGCATAGTACCATGTGCTCTCATAGTAGTGGTTGGTGGTTGAAAAGTACATGATTTATTTAATATAATTGTTGATATCTTACAAGGCTGTTGTGTAAGATTTTTTTTGTCTCAAGAACAAAACTAACTGCATTTAATTTGAACAGTAAAAATGTGCAGTTTGTAATAATTATAGTTGTAAACATGCATACCTATCACATGCATACCTATAACGTCCACTGTATTCTTTCTTTACTTCATTTATGGATCTGGACTATTTTTTTACTGAGTTTCCTTGGTATTTTTTCCATCAAACAAATTTTGTCACTTCCAGTAATTTTGTTGCAAATGACTGCTGTTGCGTCTTTCACTTTCAGCATTGTAGCTTCACTCAAATGACAAGTTGGTTCATAACCATCATTATAATAGACTGTGTAAATAGTAATTTGTAGCTGTCTGTCTTCAATATTGGTGGGTTTTAAAAAGTTCATCAAATATATTTTACTTGTACCACAGTCACACTTGTATTGTGAGTATGACCATGTCTGGCATCTATTTGTCTGTAGTTTCAGCATCATGTTTTTTTCCTCTCTGTGTTTCCATTTTCCAGTTCTTGCGGGTAACCAAACAGTACCTGCCCCATTTTGCGCGTCTGTGTCTTATCAGCACCTTCTTAGAAGATGGCATCCGTATGTGGTTCCAGTGGCATGAGCAGAGAGACTACATCGAGGGTACCTGGAGTTGTGGCTATTTCCTGGCTACATGCTTTGTGCTGCTTAACCTCATAGGACAGCTGGGTGAGTGACTGGGTGCTGGGTTAAGTCAGGACTGGTGAAGAATCTGTTGTTGGAAGTTCTATGATTGAGTGTTCCTAGTCACTATGTGACACATTCGCCAAACTAACAGTAAGATGAGTGAGTAAATTGCAAGGCAGATTAGATTACAAATGGTTTTAATGTTGGCATTAAACAAAACACACTGGCTAAAGTAATTTCATCTTTGGGAAATTAAAAGCTTTTTTACCAGTTCACAAATTATATATTAGCATTATACATATGCTTTATTTTTCCTTTGGTCATCGCTGCATTTCACAAAGATGCTCAAAACCCTCAGAAGCTTTTGCGTAATTGCACAACATGTGTGTCTGGTGCAGTTCAGGCCCATTGTTTCTACAGTTTGCAAAAAGTTGTTCAATAATAACAGGAACAGTGAACTTTACCACTGGGTTATAAATCACTCTGCTGATGAGTTCAGAGAAGACTGATGAGGCTTACTGTTGAGTATTACGGTAGGTGCCAAATGTTTCCTTGAGCTCTTTGAACTCTGAATAAGATTGACTACTTGAAAAAAAGTTGTTGAACTGAACATTGATAAAGCATCATCTAAATGCTAAATGTTATATTTATTCTCTGTATAATTTGCTTTAAATTTATGTCAGTGACAAACTGACAACATTTTTCTCATTCATGTCAGATTCCATTCTTGACGTGTGTGAACCACAATTAAGTTTCTGCTTAGATATGCTGACTGTGATACAGTCAATATACAGTACATCCCTGGGCCTGTTCTGGCTGATGTTTATGCTCTTAGTGGCTGATTAACTTGCTTTATTTAAATGCCTACTAATTCTGACAACACAAACACAAATGGTAATACTCACCTCAGTGGTCATAACTTGAATAGCTTTGTCTTCTGTCCTAACAGGTGGTTGTGTCCTCATCCTAAGTAGAAATTTTGTACAGTATGCCTGCTTTGGATTATTTGGCATCATAGCACTACAGGTGAAAACAATTACATTAATAATCACATTTGAAAAACAAGCACAACAATATACCATTGTGTCTAATCTAGAATGTGTTGTCCTTTTTTTTTCTCCAGACTGTAGCATACAGCATTTTGTGGGACCTTAAGTTTTTGATGAGGTAGGTGTCACTCAGCTTTACTCAGTGATTGAAAACTGTAAAACCTCTTCATTTACTGTGTTTGGAATATTTTGTTCATCATGTTGCACCAGCTGATCAACTCTCAAACATAATTGGCCAGTCCTGACCTAGTTATTTTTTGTGTTTCATTTTAAAAATGTCTAAAAATGTTTAATGGTTGCACAATGTCATAAAATAACAGTTCACTGGGGGGAAAAAACAGTTCACTGGGGGAAATCTGAAGCAGATCTTTTTAGCATGTAATTTATGATGATTTTCTAGTGATTTGTGACTTCTGTTGTGAAATTACACTTCTATGATCACAAATTATTTGCTTGATCAGTTAGAAATAAATGTAGTGCAGAAGAAGCCAGTTTGTGTGCATTGGTTTTAAAAATGAACACATTTCAGTTTTCAACAAGACATCAAGAGTTAGATTTGGAGAATTGTTGAACTTATCCGTGTACTTTTAAGTTGTATTCTGTTGGTTATTAATATATCATCAGCGTAAGTAAGTTGAAAATTACTAAGCTGATGGACAGAAAAATAAACGTAATTTGGATAACTAATGAAACATAGGTATTTTTTTTTTTCAACAGAATAATATTCTAAACATGCCCCTTTCAGTCTGTACTGAGATGTATATAAGCTGACCCACCTGAGAAATGCTGATAGTATTTATTGGTTTGTTTTCATTGATGTGCTTGTCTGACAAAGTAACCACTCCCTCTCCTCTCTCACAGGAACCTTGCCCTTGGAGGTGGTCTGCTCCTATTGCTGGCCGAGTCTCGTTCAGAAGGGAAGAGCATGTTTGCTGGAGTCCCCACCATGGGAGAGAGCTCGCCGAAGCAGTACATGCAGCTGGGCGGTCGAGTACTGCTAGTGCTCATGTTCATGACTCTGCTTCACTTTGACTCCAGCTTCTTTTCTGTGAGTCCTGATGACACCAAACTCCAATTTGTTTCTTGTTTCCACTGTTCGACGGGGGACCCTTTTCACTGCTGCACCACATATGATAAGGATTTAGCTGAAGAAGTGACTGTGGTAGTAACTGCAGGAATGATCAAAATCACTCCACCACCTTAGCAGAAAACACGACTGAGAATAACAAGGATGATTAGTTACGTTATCAGACACAAAGTCAGATGCGCCACTGAGCCCACTACCTCTCTCGCGCTCAACCACAAGTGCAATACAAGCACACACACACACACGTTTGTGCTTCTATCAGAGTGAAGACCCTTATAGACATAATGCATTCCCTAGCCTCTTACCCTAACCTTAACCATTACAACTAGATGCCTAACCTAAACCCAAGTCTAACTCTAACCCTAAAACCAAGTCCTAACCCTGAAAAAGTCCTTTTAAGGAGTGAAAAAAGGTGAGGACCAGCCAAAATGTCCTCACTTTGTAGGGTTTATACGATTTTTGGTCCTTACTCTGGAGCAAGTACAGGAACACTCACTCTCACCTCCATTCTATCACTGGAGCACTCACTGATGCTCATACATAAAAAAAAATTTATACCATGAAACTTGAAAATTTGAAAAATATCATGATATACATTTTTGGCCATACCGGCCAGCACTTCCTGAAGACAAGCAACAGCAGCACTAATAAAACACAATGTTTCAGACAGAGAAAGAACTGCCAAACAAAAGACAACATTTTATTATTTGTTCATTTTCATTTCTTTAACATTACATTTTTTAAATTTTTTGCATGTAATTGATAGACATTGTCAAAAAATAATTTTGGATAATGGAGGGAGATGGAGACAGATGCCCTTGTGATATTTAATTAATGATGAAACCTTTGTTATGTCCACTTTAGCTTCTCTGTTTTAAGTGATGGTCAAACACTGCAAGTTCCTCGTGGTAACCAAATTGTTAACCCTTTTACTTTTGCATTCTTCCACAGATCCTGCAGAACATAGTGGGGACTGCTCTCATCATCCTGGTGGCCATCGGCTTCAAAACCAAACTGGCAGCACTGACCCTTGTCCTGTGGCTTCTGGCCATCAATGTCTACTTCAATGCTTTCTGGACCATCCCTGCCTATAAGCCCATGCACGACTTCCTTAAGTATGACTTCTTCCAGACCACCTCTGTCATCGGTGGCCTGCTGTTGGTGGTGGCCCTCGGGCCTGGTGGAGTGTCCATGGACGAGAAAAAGAAAGAGTGGTAGGCAAAGGGGGATTTGATGAGAGGATTTCCCTGCACCACTAACTTCCCCCCCACGACCGGGACACAAAGGCCCTCCCTCTCCTCCAGGTTCCCACCAGCCAGGGTACACAGTTGTTTCTCTAGTTTATTTTTTGACAAAATCTGCAGACACCATGTTTTGTTTTGTCCTACTTTTATTTTATTGTTGGTCAAGATGCCAATTTTTTTTTTTTTTTTTTAAGAAAACCGTGAAAAAGCTAATGTAATTCAAACAGCAAAGAAAAGAATTCATTGATAAGTGTAAGAAAAGATTTACTGTATACGTTGTGTTCAGAAGATAATGGAAATAATTTATTGTATTTTATGAGTGTTATGCCATACATTATCATAGATTGATTTTCATATTTTCTGGATAAAACTGGCCAAGTTGAGAGGGCGGAGCAGTGTCGGTCCCCCCATGGATGCTGATCTTTGTCTGTCGCTGGACCTTGAAGTGTCTGAGACTTAGTCACCATGTTGATTCTGAAATCCCAGGCACTCTTCTTTTCTCTGTTTATTTTTTGACAAAATCTGCAGACACCATGTTTTGTTTTGTCCTACTTTTATTTTATTGTTGGTCAAGATGCCAATTTTTTTTTTTTTTTTTAAGAAAACCGTGAAAAAGCTAATGTAATTCAAACAGCAAAGAAAAGAATTCATTGATAAGTGTAAGAAAAGATTTACTGTATACGTTGTGTTCAGAAGATAATGGAAATAATTTATTGTATTTTATGAGTGTTA
Source organism: Brachirus orientalis (assembly GCA_016785285.1). Classification (NCBI taxonomy): domain Eukaryota; kingdom Metazoa; phylum Chordata; class Actinopteri; order Pleuronectiformes; family Soleidae; genus Brachirus; species Brachirus orientalis. Next base: position 8,488,477 of record JAFBJR010000905.1, read on the forward strand.
TGCCATACATTATCATAGATTGATTTTCATATTTTCTGGATAAAACTGGCCAAGTTGAGAGGGCGGAGCAGTGTCGGTCCCCCCATGGATGCTGATCTTTGTCTGTCGCTGGACCTTGAAGTGTCTGAGACTTAGTCACCATGTTGATTCTGAAATCCCAGGCACTCTTCTAACAGCAGCTCGCATTGAGAGTCCAGGTTTTATCTCCCCACTTTTTTCCCTCTGTCTGATCAATTCATTACATGTACACCTTCAACCGACTCTTGTTCATGTGGAGCTGAATCGAGGGGGTGGGGGGAGTATGTACATTGTATAGTGGTGGATTGCAGTCGTGCTTGATTGAAAATTTCAACACCGTTGTTAGCTCCAGGACTTGTTATTGGGCACTTTGTACTGTACGTCTTTGGCAAATGCCTAACTAGAGACTTGTATTTCTTGGGTGATCGTAGTGGGGAGACTTAATGTTTGTGAAACACCATATTTTGCTGTCTGGAAAACCAACAAGCGCAAAGCAGAGTCACTAGTCATGTGAACTTAAGTGTTTTTTTTGTTTTTTTTTTGCCCTGTGTAAGAAAATTTAAAAAATATTCAGTGTATTAATTTTCAGAAGTTTATATTGTATTTTTGATCATTTGTTTTTTGTTCATGGCGAAAGAATAAAAAAATTAAAAAATATATATAACAACAAAGTCACTGTCTCATTCAAGGTGTTGGAGGGCGCCTCTGCTGACAGCACTCTTATTTATTTAGGTCAGAGACTCAGAAAACACTGACCCCTAATGGACAAATGCAGTAGAAATTCACTATAATTGAGCATTGCATCATTTTTAATCACATTGATATGATGTGATATTTATTATGTGATAATATCTGAAGATATTTGTGTCTTTTGATTTTGCTGCCATGGTTAAAAAAAGTTTCTGTCATTTGCAGGGCTAGCTGCTGAAAATAAAAACTTCTTGTCATATACACATAACTCTTAACTTCTTGAAGTTATAAGGTGCTGCCAATGATGGACTGACAAACAGCCATTTCTGGATTGACCTTAGGAGAAGAGGAAGTCTAGGAAATCAGTGATCAAACCTGTGGTGATTATTGATCTGTACAGTTCTTCATGACTTGTTTATTATTGAAAGTGATCATTTTTGTTCTCTTAAATACTAGTAACTGTGGTAATCATAATAAAGTAATTTTATTGCATTGCGTGTAAAATGTCAAAAAGTATCTTGCTTTTCAGAGAAGCTGTAACTTGGCCAGACATCAACTCAGCAGGGTACACATTTGAAAAAAAAAGTTGTTGAAATGTTTGTTATACATGATGTTATTCATCTGTATCATGTCCAACTGCAAATCTGTTGCTAAGTCAATGCAGGAAAGAGGTGATAAGGTGGTGAGGCTATGGAAAAGTTCCCTAGTCCAAACAGTCTGATTTCAGGTCAGCCTTTGTAGCCCATGCAATTATAACAAGTCCTTTAAAGGACGCAGCTCCTCATTTGAGTCACAGCTGGATTCAGCTAAAGTCGGTCACCTGTCTGACATGGTCAGTGGAACATGGTAACAACTGTGGAAAATGAAGTTATTTAGAGACAATTTGGTGGCAGCAGCCAAGTGCTTTTGTTTTTTATTTGAATTTACAAAACAGGCAGTGTCCAGTCCATATAATGATATTTTGAACTTTTGGAGAAATCACTTCCATGTAAATCCAGCTTGATTTAAACTCAGTTGTGTGAATTAAATGTGTTGAGCCACAGAAATTTAGAGAAAGGGGCTATTCCTCGAGCCTTTCCTGTAGTGCACCTGTTGGATTGGACGAAGTTGCTGTGCACTTTGACTGGCAGTCCATATTTTATTATTGACATTTCATCTACTGTCAGGCAAAATCATCCCTATGCAGAATCAAGTTGGGTACAAATATGCTCTTGTGTTATTTGCAATTGAGAAAATGCTATGATAAATACATGATTTCAGGATGATGGTGGGACGATGCTATGGAGAAGCCCTTTTATGAGTCCTGTGAAGTGGAAAATGAGATTTTGCAAACATGGGCTCAGGACATTGATTTAGAGGTAGATGAAGGTACAGGAACAAATATTTGGGAGAACGCAAATAATATTTCTTTATGTAATAGAGCAAAGGAAATGCAGTTCAAGTAGTTATGCTGCCTTCAGATATCACCTCAACTTAAAAACAAGCTGGATCCAAAGAAGTCTGCTATGTTTACAAAGTAAGTAAGTTGGTAGTTATAGTCACATTATATGGACATGTGTATTGTTACAACCAGGCCTAGGGGAAAACCTGATCGCAACAAGAGTGTGGATACTCCCTCTTCCAACTCCAACACACTAGAGAAACCATTTTAAAGGTTCATTAAAAACAAGTACAAAATGTCTACTGGCTGTGAGTGGTCCAAGGGAAGTCCACTGCAACTGGCATGATCAGCCTTCTTATACTGAAACCTCCTGTGCAGGACCAATCAGCTCTCAAAATCCACCCAGACACTCACACACGTCATTCAATCAAACATGCACACCTGCAAATCATCACACACTGACATGCAGACTCATACATAAGGAAAAAGGAACCCACAAGCCTGGGGTTGTAAAAGGATACATTCAGGACTTATGGATGAACATAGTTTCAAAAGTGGACATTGTCTTTAACGAGGAACTGGACTTCTATCTGGATTGTCAGCCTCACAAATTTAAGGATATTCACAAGCAAAATCTATTGAATATTTTGACTTTTGCACAGAATCATGTTGACATAACGAGTGTATGCACTGCATTAAGGTGTGTTTTTAATGACTATGTTTTAACGTTTTTTACGTTTGTTTGTTTTTCTTTTTAATATGCCCTTAATATGCAATTTATGCAAAATCATTGTCGTAAATCAATAAAAATAACTTAAACAGAGCAGTTATCTGACAATCAAGTCAACTAAGTTCTGAGAAGATGCAGATTAAGAACCAGTTTTAACAACCAGAGACTACAGAGAGTCGGTCATGTTATCAGAATTGGGGCAATTCTCCTGCCTCACAGTGTAGTAGTTTGTGTCCGGTTTACCTTTCCAGTGGCACCATGGGAGCAATTTCAACCTGACGGCGGGCAATGTTAAGTTACAGTAAAATACTGGCAGCTACAGTTCTCGTACAGTATAATACTGTGAGCAATTTAGCTGCCATTGTACTGTTATTTTAATGTTCCTACTGTAATCTCCATAAACAATTTATTGTTTACTGTAAACGTTATTAAAGAATAATAGAATTTGGTCTCAGTATCACACAGTTAGAAGTTGTTTTAGCTCATTTAAAAAGATAAAATAAATATTCCAAAATTAAAATTGCTAGCATTGACAAGGTTTGTACAAAAGATGACCTTATGAAAATAATGCTTTTATGAAAGCCAATGCATTACAGTACTTTCAGCAACTGACAAAGGTAAAGTTATTACATTATAATACATTATATTTTACATTATATTATATTACATTTTTTTCCATTCCTGAACTAAATTGCACACAATACTGATTACACACTATATTAAGTGTATAGGCAGTTAACTACCTTAAAACAAACACCTTTCTGTGTGAACTTGCTGGAGAGTGATGTCCCATGACAGATGTGTTGTGGGTAACATAAAGCCCCACCCAAAGTCCACGAAGACGTGGTTTGTAGACGGGCTTTGTAACCTTCTCATGGTTAAGACCAACAAAGTGCCTAAACATGTTAAAACACAGAATAAAATATTAGGTGTGGATTATTTACACTATATGCTGAACAATATCAAATCAATATGGTGATAAGCGTGTCCCTTGAGGGCTGGTTACATTGCAATAAAAAAAAACTGTTGAGCACACAGTAAAAAAAAAAACAAAAAAAAAAAAAAAACACTATTAAAATATGTATTAGGCACACAACTATGGATTTGCATGTGCCTGACATAATGCAAATGTATTGCTGCAATAATTAGCACATAGAGTATGTTGCAGGTTGTAGTTTCCTGGCCTTTATTGCAAAATAATAGTGGCTAACACCAGGTAAGATAAAGCAATACTTTTGTCATGTTCGGCAAAGAACTGACTATAACATAAATTAAAATAACTGAGTAAGGTTTTTCTGAAATTACCTTATTCAGTAGGTGCAGGATGAATCAGCGCATGTTGCATGATAGAAGCAACAGGTGGCAATTCTCAGTCCACTTTGGTGCAAGCTGTCTTCATCTTCTTTCCAACTAGACTAATTCATCAGTCTGTTAATTTACTTCTAAATGCAGCTATGTGGCTTGATTGTACAGGACTTTAGTCAGATGAACAGTGGACAGGTCCCAATCAACAGAATCAGACTTAACTAAAGATTTCAACAATACTGCATTATACCGTAATATTTGGCAGTGGCTTGCTGTTAGAAATTTTAGAACATCGACATTTACATTACTAAACTGTATTCACAAAGAACAGTAAAATTTCTTGTATTTTTTGTTATAGTGTGGATGAAGCTACAGGAACAAATATTTGGGAGAGTACAAATAATATTTACATAACAGAGCAAAGGAAATGCAGTTCAAGAGGCTGTGCTGCCTTCAGATATCACCTCATCTTTATTTATGAAGTATAAGTATTCTGCTACAATGGATCTTAAATAAACCTCAAAGAGTATACTGGTCTAAAAGCAAACCTGATGTGTCCTATCACATGTGCATTATGTGAGACCCAGGTTGGCTGACATATTCAGAATTTTTATTTTATTCCATTTTAAGTGTCAATCATGAAATCACACCATGCTTTGGAATGCTGCCTGTGCTGTGTTTGTTTGTGTGGGGGAGGGAAGTTAATTGTAAAATTCATTTATATACTGTACATCGGTGTAAATGCGGGCGTAAATGGTTGTTTATCTGTGTATGTTTGCCCTGTGACCTTTGCCAGTGGGGATTTGGCTTTTTCCCTCTATGTTTACATCAGGACTGGGTCTTTACTGATGGAGGCCGCATTGTTGGACCACCATATTTTTTAACACACTGCACCTTTAAGTTGAATTATGGCTGTGGCAGGACTATGCCATTTATTTAGACCACTGTCTTTGACCCAGTACACAAACACTGGCAGTAAATTGATTAACTAAATAAAGTGTGTCCACCTCTGGTGGTTATATGCCCAATTTCATCTTGTTAGTCTTCTATTCAGTCCAAAAATGTACCAGCCTGAGTGGAGAAATAATTATAAACATTAATGCTCTGTATTTACAATATAAAGCACTTTTCTTGTCTTGATAGCCGCTCAAAGCTACTTATACAGTTTTGCCATTCACCCATTCAATTACACATTCGTAGAGTGCATCTATGTGCATCGCCTCTTCTATCACACATCTTTCACCCATTCACACACACATAACTGGCACAGATGTCTGGAGCAACGCGGTGTTAAGTGTCTTGCCCAGGGACAAATTGGCATGTAGACTAGCTAATTTGAACCCTTGACCTTCAAGTTGAAAGACAAACCAGGTTACCACTCATCCACTTTCACCCAACAACATCAGCCACTCACATTCATTTTGACTCCTCCCATGTTGATAAGACCATTAAAAAATACCCCTTAAAGGTGAATTTACAACAGAGTAAAGAAAAAATGTGATTCATTTGCAATTAATTGTGACTTAATCATGGAAATTAACATTTTTTATATTAACAATTTTTATTTTTCTGTCTGTGAAGATTCTCAGTCATCCAGGTCATGGTATCCAAAAGTGTAGCAAAAAAAGGCAACTGGACTTAGTTTAATTTCTTGAAGACGTTTGGCCTCTCATCCAAGAGGCTTCTTCAGTTCTGTTTGAATGGTGGAGAGTCTGGGACTTATAAACTCTGTCAGGATAAGGAATTAAGGATCAGTACAAGAGAAAGAGATGAAGAACCTGACAGAGTTTA